>JAHWFP010114349.1:7900-23871 GCA_023313725.1 Lithobius niger
CCCAGGTAAACACGTTTAGATGTGGAAAGCCGTGAAGGAAACGATCCGTTCATCTCTGACTTTCGAAATTTGGCAGATGCTTGCCCTATGCCAGGAGACTTCCGGCGAAAAGTGTTTGAACAGTTGCAAAGCTGTTTACAACCGGAACACTGGGATGGAGTGAATGACGCAGCACAACCTAATCATGTTTCACAACAGGATGAGAACGTGCGGCAGCCATTACACTCCACGCCTGTCACCGCTAACAGACGATTAAATCGTGCTGTTGGAGAGGCTGACAGTGCACGGCATCCTCATCTGCGCTATCCTGGAGCCAACATGGACTGAGTGGATAGACAGACGTGTGGTGGCTGTGTACAATGGAGACAACCAGTTGAGCATGAACCGGATATAGACGCGTGGAGGTACAGAAACCCTCACCGTGAACATAGTGTGTCGCCATCTAGGACCGGGAACATTGAGCATGGAAATATGCAAGGTCGGACTGGCCCTAGTAACGTGACCGTGGATAGAAACCGGCGACATAGGGATGATTTTTCAGGGCAAGATTTATTGCAGAGACCCTTTGAAGGGCTCAGCATAAAATCTCCAAAAATCGCCATGCCTTCGTACAAAGGTTTTCGGGATGAGAAATCACCGTCAGAGTTTCTAGAGGCGCTGTACAAGTACAGCATTGCACTAGGCCTTTCAGAAACGTACATTTTGAAAACTGTCGTTCAAAAGTGTCGCTAGGTGACGCGGGACGATGGTACAGGGTGTTCGGTCCTTACACGGACTGGGACACTTTCGAATCTGATTTTAATTTGGAATTTGAAAGTCCAAATTATATCGAAGATTTAAAACGAGAACTCGCAGAAAGAGCCCAGGCTCCGGACGAACTTTTCTCGAGTTATGCTCAAGCTGTGTGCCAATACTTGACCAGTTGCAAAGCTTCTTAGGCTGAGAAAATAAACTACATAATGGCCAAAATGCATCCTGACTACAGGCAACATCTCTGAGGACGTCATTTTGAATCTACGAGAGAATTGGTGAGGGAAGGGGCGAAGGAGAGTCAGTTCCTGTTAACACAGCAAACCTACAGACCCCCAACCCATCCTTGTCTGTGGAACCACGCTTGGCATGGCGAGGCTGCTCTTCTTACAGTGAAGCTGTGCAGGGAAGCCAACCAACTAGGAACGAAGCAGTGCTTCGTGCTGGTCAGTCAACTAGCATGGGAACCACACCGGCGTTCCATAGTGGGGTTGAACCAGTGTCTTTTACCTTGCTTGACCCTCGTGGGTACCGAGCCGGCAAGTACCAGACACAGAGTACCGCAAGCTCTGTAAAGGCTGCACCAAAAGCAGCGCATGTACAGAAGGCTGGCGTTACTACTTAAAAAGGCCCAGAACAACCTAAAAAGGAAAGGAAACCTTTTGACGGAAATTGCTGGACCTGGTACGCTGGTTATCAGCGGGTGTTTACTGACTGGTCGAAGTCAGACGCTGGCGTGGCTTGTGCTTGTGTTTGTAAGGGAATGACGGTTGCCCATCGGCTTCCATCAGGCTATTCTGTGTTTTCTGCAGAGCTTTTGGCTCTCGGTTTGGCGGTGGAATGGATCCTTGGCCTTCAGGGCACGCATTTCATTATCTTTAGCGATTCCATGAGTGCCCTGGAGTCCTTGGCGACTTACAATCCACGGAACCCCTTGACACAACGTGTCCAAGCTTTGCTTTCCCGCTTGCCTGGCCAGCGGAAAACCGTGCTTTTCTGTTGGATCCCGGGCCATGTTGGGATAGGTGGAAATGAGCAAGCGGATTCTGCAGCAAAAGGGGCCCTTTCTGGCCCTCTCGGAAGGGATCTCAGCCTTGTTCCCTCGGACGCTTTTCCAACTCTGCGTCTAAGGTTACACGCTTTTTGGCAAGCCTCGTGGGAGGGACAGGACGGCAATAAATTACGAACTATTAAAGGCACTGTTGAAGAATGGCACTCGGCGTGTCGCCGCAGTCGCCGTGAGGAGGTGGTGTTGGCCCGTTTGCGCATTGGTCACACTCGACTTACTCACTGTTTCCTTTTGCGGGGGGTTGACCCTCCTGAATGTTATTGGTGTCGGCGGCCACTTACGGTCCGGCACTTCCTTGTTGATTGTTGCCATCTTGATGGTTTTCGTCGTCGTTTCCATCTTCCGCATGACATTGTGCGTCAATTGGGCGATAAGTCTGTCCTCCTGTCCGGTGTTTTTCAATTTTTGCAGGAGGTACAGATGTATGACAAGATTTAGGTTAGGGGTTTGAATAATATCTCTGTAATGAGTGGTGCAGTGGCAACCCGGACCACTGCACTTTGACTGAGGTTGGCGCTAATGACCAAGCTGTCGACGCGCCATTAAGCCCTATTTCCCCCCCCCCCTGCCAAGAACAGGGACATAGGTCCAACAGATGCCCAAGACTACAAGACTCTGAAAAGGATGCAGAATTAGTGGGGTGGATTGGCATGAGGAAGGACATTGTAGAGTTCGTGATAGGTGTCAGACTTACAAAATTGAAACTTCAAAACCTGCTGGGCTACTGACCACAATGGATCCTCCCAATGCCTCTTGGAAAAGAGTTTTCGTAGACCTTATCGGGCCTTTAGTGACAACCCGAAGAGGAATGCGCTGGATACTCACAGTCCTGGACGAATTTAGTTCTTGGCCAGAACTTTTCACTCTCCGGACGGCTAAAGCGAAACAAGTGGCCAAATGTGTGAAAGAAGTTGTGCTTCATTGGGGTTTTTTCGACAGAATTTTTTCAGACAATGGGCCTTGTTTCATAGCTAACATTTGGTATAGTTTGTGGAAGTCATGGGGAATCAAAACCCATTACGCAACCCCTTACAACCCAAAGGCTAATCTTACTGAGAGAAACAATAAAATAATAAAGCACATGTTACATAGTTTCACTGCCTCTAATGTGATTGGGATCTTCATTTGCAGGAATTTGCATTAGTAAGTTTACTCCCAGTGAACTGAACATTGGATGAAACCCGGCTGGTCCATGGGGGTATGAGCTCTACAAAAACCAGACCGAGGTTCAAATGGAGATCATGCAGCATTTTTCTGAGATGTATAAACTGGCTAAGCAGTCAATGAAGACATCTAGGGCACAGAAACAAGTCTATTATGATAGATGCCATAGACCTCTAACCCTAAAGGTAGGAGAATATGTCGTACGCCGCACACACATCCTGTCAAATGCGGCGCGAGGGGTAGCTTCATCCCTTATCCTGAAATTTTCAGGACTGTATGTGATTTCAGTCCAAAAATCTGAAAAAACATACATGCTACGCGATATTACAACGGGAAAAGAAATTGGTCCTCTGAATATTGCACACCTCAAACCGTTCTATTTTCCGGCAAATGTGACTCCTCCAAAAGACACTGAACTCGAAGTAGTCAGAAACAATGATACAGGTTAAAATTTTTCAGGTGTACCAACGCTAGGTCGATTTTTAGCCCTAAAACCAAGAAATCATAAGATTTACACGTTTTTCTTGGAAGTTATTAGGTCGTATTATAAAAACAAGCATTAACTTTTACTTGCAAAAAGTGAAGCAATTGCTTCGGGTTACATTCATAAGAAAAGTGAAGGAAAAGGTTTTGCTTTTAGGCTGAAGTGTTTGCTTCAAAGTAGAAGGTTTTACTTGTTTTGTATTCATAAAACGAAGTACTTGCTTCAAACTTGAAGGATTTGCTTCCAGAAAAATGCATCTAGTCCGAATCAACGCTTTTGCAATGTGTGTACTAAGTGGTGTATTTGCTATGGGAGCGTTCACAAACCACGTAACAGATTTTTCTAACAATTTAGACCCATCTTCCCCCTTCGTAACACTCGTATAATACTTGGTGTGAGCCCCCCTCCTATACGAAAATACGTAACATTTTCTACCCCTCCCCCTCTCCATTACCAATTGTGCAGTTTTTTTACGAGTTCATTTTTATAAGGTGTTCTTAATACCTTGGGGCGTAATGATCAGTGATTTTGAAAAAAAATTGTTAAGTCGTGATCTGAGAAGGCTTCCAACATAATTTTTTCCCTCGGCAGTAGTTGAATGTGCCTTTCCCTGTTTTATTTTTATCAGTTTTATGTTTCGTTATTCATCTTTTCCATAAAGGCTTTACTATTTACCTCTTTTCCAAAGAGCGTCTTATATTCATGTACAGTGGTGTGTAAAGCATTATTTTTCTTAGTCTTCATGTGATTGCGATTTTCCAGGATCGGGTGTTCAGACCTTGTCCAAAATGCTCTTTCTGTAGGTGGTATCTTCTCCTCCGTGGACGTTTTCACTTTCACTTACGGCGACATTTCTCCTCTTATACGCAACTTCTACAAATTCTGTGCACTAGACAAATCAACACATCAATTTAGTTCTCAACACTGAAACACATTACCAAATTTAGGTCTCAACATTTAAACAAATTAAACAACTGAATGTGTACGTCACACTGGAAGTTAGAACAGGTTGTAGCACGTCTGAAAGCACTTCTTTTTACTTCTTCTCACTACCTTTTACTTCTTTTTTTGAAGTACTTACTTGCAAGGAAAAGGTTGAGATTATGAATACGAACTGAAGCAAAACCTTTTACTTCTACCTTTTACTTCCGAGGGCTACCTTTTACTTCTGCCTTTTACTTAGAAGTAAATGCTTCATTTTTATAAATACGGGCTATTGGCATACAGACATTGTGCTGCAATAAAAACAGCAGAAAACGTACGGGATGAGATTGGAAGTATCGCGTGGCAATTGGCACCTCCAAAACCTATTTTTGCACAACAACTGCATAAATACAGAATAAAATGTATTTTATTCCACTCAACTTTGTCTAAAGGGATGAAGGGGGAAGGAGGGGGGGCGTAGGCCAAACCTTTCCACTTCACATGACAAGACTTGGGGAGGGGGCAATGCAGGCTTAGGCCTAAGTCCACCAACTCTTGAAAAAAACGGGCATAATAACAGTTCTAAAATGGGGAAAGTCAATTTTTCAACAAACACTATAAAAACCTGATTTTTACACGGTTCATGCATTGTCAACTCTCTAGTAGAAACAAGGGTTCAATAATTACCTGTTAATTCGTTGTATCAAGCTTGGACAGCAGCGTTTAACCAGCCAAAAATGCGAACGAGAAACGAGTTAGCAAACAGGCGATTTTGGGTGTGGCTGAATAGTGACGCAACATAAACTCACGTGTTGAGGCAATACGCGGGCAAATTTGCATAAAATCAACAGGGTGGTGCGATGCGCAGATCGCGGAAAACACGTCTTTTTTTAACAAGTATAAAGCGTGAACAAAACGATCTACAAATCACAACGGCGGAGCGATCATCCACGGTGGACACCAAGGAAGACCGGGGACAATCGCTGAAAAAAAAAAAGTAGGAGGAATTTTGCAACATGGAAACCAAGGATGGAATGGCAAAATCAGGATGAAGAGGTGGGAAGCCTACCAGGTCACCCAAGGGCGGAAATCGAAGGAATTTGTTACGCTAACAACATTCCACCACTGATGCAGAATCCATGGGGAGTGGCAGGATCATCCCATTCCACCGATTTGCCCATTGCGAGCACAGCCGATATTTCGGTCCTTTTGGTCAGCCAAGCCCCTGGAGAGGTAGAAAATCTAAAGAAGAAGGAGGGGAAGACAAATTTGTTCATGGACTGGACGATGTGCCAGATGACGTAAATATGTCAAGCGAGAGCAGAGGAACTGAGTCTTCAAAGGAGTAGCGTGTGTGGAAAGAAACTTTCATCCCCCCCTCCACGAAGTAAAATGGTGCAAAGCAAAACATAGTAGAAGAAAAAGTACAAAATGAACAAAAATCCCAAAAACCAGTATAGTAAAGTAAAAGTTGAAATAATAGACTACTTGAAGTCAAAAAGCCAATGGAGTGAAATTAATTTTCAAAAACGAAAAATTGTGTTTATTGCAAAACAAGAACGAGCAAATCAAACCGAGTAGAATTTAGATGCCGAAGCATAAATTCCGAACTTAGTTTCAGTGCCAGTGATGAATGCAAGCAAACATTGGAAAGAGAAACCATTTGAATATGACGAATGGTGTGTCGTTTGAACATTAGGCAAACACAAACTCTCGTAAAAATTTTCAAGGAGAAAAGCCCTTCAGTTGTGAAGATGGTAACAAGGTGCAGTGTTTACACAAATACACGTTTTGGTGGAAAATGAAGCCAAAACTAGGGTTGTGAAGTGTTAGTAACACAGGTGTACATAGAAGAAGCCAATTTTGTGTGAAAAACTTTTAATGGACAAGTTGTTCTCTTAGTCTGATTCAGACTGGGGAGAAGCCATTGAAGAAATTGTAGAAACTTAGATACGAAGATTGTTTGGTGGGTGAGTAAACTTGTCATGTTAAATTGAAAATATTTTTTTTAAATACATTTGTGCAGGCCGGAAGATATTTTGAAGAAATATTGTATAGATTTAAGTACCCATGAATAAACCCGCTCACCGAAAGTAATCATAAACCAAACTTACGGTCGGTTAAGAGACTTTAGTTTTATGTAGAGGTAGGTCTTCCGTCATCTAAGCATACTCTTAGGGGGGGGGGAGATGAGGCTTAATGGCGCGTCGACAGCTTGGTCATTAGCGCCAACCTCAGTCACAGTGCAGTGGTCCGGGTTGCCACTCTCATACTCTTAGGGGAGGGGAGATGTAACTTGCTTACATGTACGGCAGTACGCACGCACGCAGTTAGCCACTCGTGCAGTGCACCTTGCCGTTAACCATTAACATGGATGCTGTGCACCGCTAGCTACCATACACACATGGTAGCTGGCCCAGCGCCAACATCCGGGTAAGCGAGCCAGTCCTATTGTTCACCCAGTTAGGACCGGATCGCGCCTGTTTCACGTCACGTGACGTAATGCCTCAGGCAAGAGCCTATTGTTCGGCCCCGGCCCGCGTGGGTATAAAACGGGACAGAATCGAAGGCTCGGGCTAATTGGTGTGTGGTCAGACCAGCAAGTCGAACCACCAGAGCTGATAAGGGCAGGACAAGTGGGCAAACCTCGGCCTAGTGTCTAATTTGTAATGCGAAGTGTGCAGTCTCCTAGCTGTACAGTAAGAGTGAATTAGGATTGAGCATTGTCTTATGAATAATCGTCCATCTCCTTAGCATGCACTTACAATTTTTGGAGCTGTGACTTGATTTCTTAAATTAAATTTTTTGTAAATCTTTGAATTTATAGGCCTAGTTTGGATAAACGTAAAAAGAAACCATTTGAGTGTGGTTTAATTTATTTTGTAACTAATAAGTTGGATTAGCTTTCTGGTTGTTGCTCCGTTCAATGAAAGCTGATTTGATCATGGAATTTACAGATTGAATGCAGCCTCCTTTAGTGCTTGACATATTACGACTTAAGTATTTATAGTACTGACAACAGTGATTCAGATACCATGTAATCATGTCCAGTACACAAGAAGCTGGAAGAGTTTGATCCAAGTCTTAATATAATAATAATTATAATAATAATAATAATAATAATAATAATAATAATGCCACCTGTTTGCCCACAGTGAGTTCATAAGTGGCAACATTGAGTTCAACCAGTTCAAAAGAAACTTGGCCCGTTTATTTTAAACTGATTGAACTCAATTTTACGACTTATGAACTCACTGCGGGCAAACAGGTGGCATTATTATTAATGAGTTTGGGCGTTAAAACGTACAGGTTCTGTGGAAATGTGCACACCAGAAGCACCTAAAGACAATACATTTGTGGAAATTAATAAAGTATTAACTGATAATTGTTCCCGAAGCCGAATTTCTCGTGGGAGCGTGTGCAATTTCAAAAGCATGAGCCAGAGGTAAATGAGTCAATTTCTGGCTTCATTTCGGAACTTAAAAGGCTAACATTACATTGTAAATATGGACCGAATGATGGAACCACGCCAGAAACAATGGTTCCACAACCGTTTCATGGCAGGATTCCGAATTCTGGAAATTTCACAAGAATTGTAGGCAAAGGACTCATCTAAAGTCACATTTGAAAAAGCCAGTACCTATGCTCTTGCTCAAGAACTTTCAAAAAAAGAGTTTAAATCAGTTTCAGGCGTCCTCAATGCACGCAGTTCAGTTTTACAAGCGTCCCAGTAAATTTAAGAAACACGAAATACCGTACTGCTGTTCAGGAAAAATGAGTCATGTCAAGCCATCTGCAGATTTAGTAAACACAAATGTTCAGTCTGTGGAAATGTTAGACATTTAAGCCATATCTGTAGGTTCAACAAGCCTACAAAACACAGTCAGGCATCTGCTTCTCTTAAACCATATAAGGTACAGACAGCTCGTAAAAAGAAACATCAAGATATTCTAAAGAAACACATATGGTTGATGATTCATCGAATTTCGAATCGGACGTAACTTACGGTGAAACTGGTGATGTTGGTACTGACGCTGAAGATGTTAATATGCTCGTAGCAAATGTGCACAGTATCAGTGGACAATTCATTGCCAGTTAAACGAACATGAACTCCCAGTTTAAGTTGATTCAGGTTCTGATTTAACTTTATTACCTGCAAGTTGGTATTACAAATATTTTAGTGATGTCGTTTTGAAGCCTACTAAAATCACATTAATAATAATAATAATTAAGGCTGTACCGATACCGAGCTGCCGAGCCAATTCTCGGCGAGCAGAGCATGATCGGCAATGCTCGGTACAACGAGCAATGACGTCCATTTAACCGAGCTGAGCAGCGCGTCTCACGTCTAGTCTTGGCACGAGATCCTGGGGCCAATGGACCTTGAACGCAAGCTTCAGTTGGCGGGTTCCAGTTCGATGATTCCAGTTGATCCCAGTTTATGGTCTATGCATGGTTCCTGCTGCAGGAAGGTTGAACGATTACCACAGAATTAAATGAAGGAACTAAATTTGTAGGTAATTCGCACTTATTAACAATTTTTTTTTATGCTGAAACCTGAAAAAAATATTAATAAACTTACCTTCATTACGAAAAACCTCTGCGATATAGTGTCAACAACACTCATTTAATTATTTTGAATGGTCAATTGTTAAAACTTTTATTAGCCTAAAAGTAATTTTACTCATAATAAAAATTACTTGTTTTGTTATAATAATGGTTGTTAATGCAAGTTTAATTGGCTACACCAGGTATGCCGAATTGTCATCGATTACAGTTTACGAAACTAATAGTAGCCTACGGTTGTTGCTATAGCAGGCTGTTTTAGTGAAAACAATTCTAGTTTTGTCTAGAACTTGCTTGGCATTTAGCGAGTGCTGAATACAGGGATGCTGCCGGTGTGACAAATGTAAAAATCTGCAAGTGGTAAAAAAAAAAGGGAAAAATGTAAGAAACACGAGTGATAGTGTAAAAAAAAAGGCAAAACGTATTAACGAAGTAAAAAAACAAAAACAATTATCCGTCTTCATTTTGGGCCTGGAATTACGTAGGCATGTATGTTGTTAGCACGCAAAAAAAAAATGGATTGGTTTATTGCCGGAGTCGCTTTGAATTCGCTTTTGCTCTCTTGTGTGAAAGTATTGTTTTAAAGAATTGTGAAATTGGTGTGATATAATTATGAAAACGAAGAAATAGTGATACAAAAATGAAATGTAGGTATGTAAAAAATGTGAAAAAAATTAAAAGCGTATTCTAGTAAGGGACGTACATAAACTTTAAAAGCCATCACCAAATTAACTGGATCCCTAGAGCGAAGGAATTTGTGGATGATGGCAGCTCTATGGCATGCTAAATGTACAATCTTGTTACAATGCAAAGTAAAATTGAGGTCACTAGACATCCAAACTCCAAGATCAACACACTGTAAAAGGTCTGTACCACCAAGTTTGTAATCATACAAAAAATTTTGTCTCTCCAGATGGAGAACTTTGCACTTTTCAGGTACCAGACCCAACTGCCAACGATCCGACCAGGCCTTAAGTTTGAACAGTTCGTCCTGAAGAATAGAGTGGCTAACAGGGGCATAAACTTTACTGAATTGCTTGACATCGTCAGCAAATTTACAAAATTTTACATGTACGTCAATGGTCTAAAATCATTACTATAAAGTATAAACAACAGTGGGCCCAAGACAGAACCCTGTTGGACTCCACTGGACACATCCACAGGGCCAGATCAGACACCACTGAGTTCCACCCACTGGATTCTACCGATAAGAAACCGAGACAACCAATCAAGAAGTAAACCCATAAAGTCAAAATTATTTTGTAATTTATTCAACAGCTTAGTGTGAGTAACAGACTCGAATGCGTTAGCATAATCCAAGTATATAATATCAGTCGGGATCCCCGAGTTGATAGCCGAGTTCCACTCGTCCAGAATGCAAAGAAGTTGCGTAACCGTGGAGCGACCTGGCAAGAAACCGTGTTGGTCATTGACCAACAAGTGTTGACTGCCCAGATGAAGTAACATTGTTTCTTTGACAATCATCTCGACCACTTTGCAGCAAACACAGGTGATCATAATTGGGCAATAGTTTGCCTGATTTAAGGGAGAGGTCAGCAATCCAAGACAAGGGAATGCAAATTTCGTGTTTGACCTCTTTGAAAAAGTGAGCCGAGAAACCATCGGGCCCAACTCCAGTACTAGAACTCATATTTAAAAGAATAAGTAAAGTTTTTTCAGCAGTTACAGTTGGACACTCACCACAAAGGAGCCCATCGAAGGTAGGCTCCAGTGGACGGTTATCACCATTATCCAAAGTAAAATTGGCTGCGAACCTCTCGCTTAAAATATTAGCTTTACTTAGTGCGTCTTCAACCAGGTCAGAATTTATTTTAAAGGGAGGGGGGATGGATTTGCTTGAACCCAGTTTACGGTTCACAAAATTATAAAAATTAGACAAATTTTCCTTAGAAATTAATGCTTGTTCAAGTTTAATTTCATTATCCCGAACAACCCTGGAGTATTCAAGCCTACAACAGTTGTAACGAGACAAGTTGGTTTTAGTACGTGCAGCCCTGTAGATTTTCCAACGTTTAAGTTTACGTCTATTTAATTTAAGGATTGCTTTCGGGATATGTCGATTGTAATTATTATTGGGATTTATGGTATTTCATTGACGTTTAGAACTATTATCAATGCAACGACGTATTAAGTAGAGAAAATGGGAGTACATAGTATCAACCTTGTTAATGGACAACAATTCAGTGGCCCAGGATACGCTGCATAAGTCGGATCTAATGTCATCGAAATTGAGTGTTGGTTTCGGAATACCATTTACCGTAGAAGGAATGATGAAGCAGGATAACATGAAACCAACCATGCAATGGTCACTAAGGCCCAAGTGTTCCAGCACCTCCACTGCAAACACGGTACGATTTGTTTTGGCAAGTACCAAATCTAAAATATTATTACCCGTAGTAGGGGATGGTACCAACTGTGTTAAACCTAAACCTGAGACACAGTCAAGAAAAAATTGGCCATTTTGGTGTGAAGCCGAGGGGACACTCCAATCAACAAATAACATGTTGAAATCCCCCAACACAATAAATTCAAGAGCATGATTACCAGAAAAATAATAGTGATCTTTTGGCACATGTGTGCTAAGGCTTGGGGTAATGCTATTATTAAACCTTTGGCACCATTAAGTTCAATATTGCATTGAATGACCAAACTGAGTGCGTGTATGCTGTAATAGGTCCTGGTGAACAACCAGCCTAGCTAGGAAGAGCTTGGATGTATAAATAACTCTGGACATCAGTCAATTTTATGCTGTGCCTATACATGATTTAGACACTTTGTAAAACTTTAATGAAGAAATTAATTTCGTTTCTGACGAGCAAGTGTCATAAATTTCCTACACCTATTTTCGCCTGTATTATGACTTTCAATGAGTTCAGTGCCAAGATTTATTTAAAACGAGATGCAGTACTAAATGCTGTAACGCTGTATGGTACCTTTAGCTGTAAAGGGAAAAGTTGAAGCCAAAATCGACCAACTGGTCTGGGAGGTTTTTCTCAAACCTGTGGAGTGTTGTGCTTGGGCTACCCCAGCAGTGCTTGTGTTTAAACCTAATAATGACATTCGAATCGTTTGGGATACTCAGGCGTGGTTAACCGACAACTTGACAGTGAATATCATCCCTCACCCCATGCATAAAATTTATTTAGTAAATTTGCTGGCTGAGACACCTTTTCGATTATTGATTTATCTGATGCTTTCTTGCAAGTAGAACTTGAGGAAGAAGCAAAAGCTACTTTAGCAATCAATGCGTGTAAAAGAGTTTTTCAGTACTAAAAACTACCATTTCAGCTTGCGAGTGTCCCTAGCGTTATCTAGAAACGTATGGAGTATGTCCTTAGAAAGTCTCTAGGGCTAACCCATTTGTTGATGATATCCTGGCAGCTGGAAAAGGCCAGGAGCACAATAAAACTTTTTGAAGTGTCAGGCCTTGCAGGAGAGCGGCATTAAACTTAAGAAAAGTTAATGTAAGCTCAGACAAAGCCAGATTAATTATCTGAGATTTCAATTAGATAAAAAATGGTGCTTCAAACCACCCCAAGGTTTTGGACGCTATAAAGCTTGCCCCTGAGCCGACTAACATTCAAGAACTAAAGGCATTCTTAGGCTTCATGAATCAGTGTAGAAAACTTCATACTACCACGTCTGGCTTCCATACTGGCTCCTTTAAATACACTATTGCCTCCAAAAACAGCCTGGAATTGGAGCAAAGATTGTTCAGAGGCAGTCCTAAATGAGAAAGCTGCATTTCAAAATTCAAAGGGGTTAGCTCACTGTAACCATAACTTGCCTATCTAGCTTGTGTGCAATGCCATTCCAGTAGGTATTGGCATGAGCATCCCACACACTATGCCTAATGGAGAGCATAGGTTTGTTGCTTTTGTTTACCGTGCATTGAGCAAAGCCAAACTTGGCTATGCACTATTTCCATCGTGAAGAATTATTGATAGTATTTGGTGTCAAACAGATCGACCAGTATCTGTTTTGGAGGAGGTTCGCACTGCAAATAGACCAAAAGGTGTTACTTTGGATGTTTGAAACCAAAGTATCTATTACACGCATCCAGCCATGGGCTCTGTTCTAGAATGGATATGATCTTGAACTCTAACATGTCCCCGGTAAACAAAACCTTACTGCTGATTTTTTATTATGCATCCAACCAATACCCTGGTTGGCGTGTTATGAATCTGGAAACGATTGAGTCGCTTCCAATATTAGCTGTTCAACTGGAGCAGTCTATCTCCCAAACTGAACATAGACTGCTGGCAACAGTAAATCATTACACTAACAATGGTTGTCCAGATAAGGTTGAAAATGACGAATTGAAGCCATATTTTCAACGACAGCACGAATTGTTTATAGATGGTAATGCTATCTTTTGGGGAATCGCTTGGTAATACCCAGGAAACTACATCCACAAATCTTAAAGGAGCTCCATCTAAGCCATTGTGGCATTTACATTTATTTTTGTAGACCTTACCATAGAAAAATGTCTCTCATCATTCTCGAGTCAAAAGCAACATTTCTAGATGATGGCAAAATTTGGCTTGGTGGTCATGAAGACAAGAAATAAAAGTCAGCCCCTGACTGGCATTGAACAAACCACGGTAGACATCAAGTAAACAGTAAAATTGTCAGCAGTTCAGGTAGACTGCTCAAGATGGAGACCTGATGACTGCCACTTTTTGTGCAGCTTTCGTTATTTTTTATGTTTGTAAATTTCTCTAATGAATTTGTGTTTTACAGAAAGTGTGTAGTAATCAAGGCAGGAATAAACTGCTGAAAATGTTACTGTTTACTTGATGTCTACCGTGGTTCTTTCACTGCCAGTCAGGGGCTGACTGTTTCTTGGCGGCATCTCTGTTCGTTTACATAATGAAAACAATTACTAGCACTCCTGTCGTTAAGACTTTATGTGACCTATTCTCAACTTACAGTTGCTGTAAAACTTTGGTTAGCGACAACGAGCCACAGCCCGTAAACTGCCTTAAAGAATGTGGAATACGTCATGTCACGTCCACGCCTTATGTGCCAGTCTGGAATGGAGCTGCCGAGAATCTGGTCCGATCATTAAAACTTCTATCTGTAGAATTAGCCTTAAATAATTTTCTCACACAAGCTTGAATTATTACCCGCTGAACAACAAATATGTTGCCATCAAAAGCATTTCTGAAACGTACAATACAAACACATCTATCGCTACTATTTCAATCAACGGCTGGCAAGACTAGTTCACAACAAAACAGACAACTAAAGTATACTAAGCATAGGAGTCAACTTTAATGTTCAGTCGGACATTTAATGTACTGTTTGGGTAATCGTCCTAGCACTAAATAACGCTGGGTACTAAATTCGTTGCGAATTTGAAAGTCATGTTATTCTCAGAAGCAGTGTTCTTTGGCAGAAGTTGAACAATCAATTAAATTACCGTGTGATGACAGAAGATCTGGTAAAAAGCGATGTTGTAACACTTGAGGTGCAATGGGGCATATCTGACAAGAGTAGTTCGGACTTGAGCCAGCCACACTATCGTCGTAGATCAGTATCTTGCAAGAAATCTAATATTATTGCCACTAAAACCCGCGAATGAAACACGCCAGTTTATTCTCGAAGTCGGACTGACAATAATAAGGTTTGGCCCCAGATTTTGGAGGGTTTTCCTCCACTCCTAACACTACCTCGAATTCTTCGGTGCGAGATTTGACTACGACGTGAAGCAGAGGTGTATGTTTATCATGCATCTGTACCGCCATTGCAGTTTTCATCACCACAGGTGTCTTCGCCGGTGAAAATCGCTGTTCCTGGCCTTCTGAGCTTCACAGGGAAGGAGGATCGAGGACATTCTTTAGGAAATCTTCCGGGTTTCCAGGAAGCCAGTTAAACTAAATTGTAGTGTGTTTTGGAGGAGTTATGCTATTTTTTCCAGGCAGGCAACCAAGTTTTTTTTCTCACTTAGTGTGTTCAAAGTTAAAAAAAAAAAAACGCCACTTTTTAGGTTTTCTCTAATTTGGTTTGTTGTTTTGGTATTTACTAATATGGTTTGAATTAGTTGAAAGTACAAAGTTTTTGGGGTGTAGTGTGGTTTCTTCGAATTATCAGAGGGTTGGAGTAGCAATTTTAATAGATTACAGCTCACAAGTTACTCTTTACACAGTACTTTAAAGAGATACGGAAAATATTGTAATGTGTAAGTTAAAGTAAGTAGGTTGCACACTGGAGCAGCCGCATTATATGTATACATTTCGTACTATGATTCTGGTACTGCAGATATTTATTGTACATATTGTGGCCCTTCCCTGTACTCTGCCTTTTAGAGGGGTAAGTGCATTCAGCAGGTGCACCTAGCATGTAACAGTTGCCTAGCAACAAAGTAATTATGCACAACCCCTATAGTGCATTGCATACATACGTTAAAGGCTGGCATTGTATAAAGGCTGGCATTGTATAAAGGCTGGCATTGTATAAAGGCTAGCATTGTATAAAGGCTGGCATTGTATAAAGGCTGGCATTGTATAAAGGCTAGCATTGTATAAAGACTGGCATTGTATAAAGGCTGGCATTGTATAAAGGCTGGCATTGTCAACTATTGGCGCTGCCCGATATTACTGTGTGGTTGTCTATTCTTGTAGTCTGACCCAGCTACTTCAACAATAAATGCATTTTCACACAAAAAACTAGCACAAATTTATCTTCCTACCTTCACTAATCCACTACTGTCTACTCTTCTTTAAAAGTAGTTTAATGCATAAAAAGTATGTCTCTCATAAAATAGTTTAATGCACGGTGGCGACGTCACAGTAACACATCCCAACGCTAAAAGTGTATCCGTTATATACAGGGCCGCAACAAAGTCGTTTGGCGCCCGGGGGCAAAGCACAGAAATAGCGCCCCTTTCCCTTCCTGTAACTATTATATATCATCATCGTAGAAGGATGTCCAACAGCAACACATTACCTCGAGGCCATTGTTTGTCACTATAAGAAGATAATTATTCGA
>JAHWFP010114349.1:50470-71822 GCA_023313725.1 Lithobius niger
ATGCCAGCCTTTATACAATGCCAGCCTTTATACAATGCCAGCCTTTAACGTATGTATGCAATGCACTATAGGGGTTGTGCATAATTACTTTGTTGCTAGGCAACTGTTACATGCTAGGTGCACCTGCTGAATGCACTTACCCCTCTAAAAGACAGAGTACAGGGAAGGGCCACAATATGTACAATAAATATCTGCAGTGCCAGAATCAGAGTACGAAATGTATACATATAATGCGACTGCTCCAGTGTGCAAACTACTTACTTTATCTTGCACATTACAATACCTTCCGTATCTCTTTAAAGCACTGTTTAAAGAGTTACTTGTGAGCTGTAATCTATTGAAATTGCTACTCCAACCCCCTGATAATTCGAAGAAACCACACTATACCCCAAAAACTTTGTACTTTCAACTAATTCAAACCATATTAGTAAATACCAAAACAACAAACCAAATTAGAGAAAACCTAAAAAGTGGCGTTTTTTTTTTTTTATCTTTGAACACACTAAGTGAGAAAAAAAAACTTGGTTGCCTGCCTAGAAAAAATAGCATAACTCCTCCAAAACACACTACAATTTAGTTTAACTGGCTTCCTGGAAACCCGGAAGATTTTCTAAAGAATGTCCTCGATCGTCCTTCCCTGTGAAGCTCAGAAGGCCCAGAAACAGCGATTTTCACCGGCGAAGACACCTGTGGCGATGATAACTGCAATGGCGGTACAGATGCATGATAAACATACACCTCCGCTTCACGTCGTAGTCAAATCGCACCGAAGAAGGTAGTGTTAGTGTTAGGAGTGGAGGAAAACCCTCCAAAATCTGGGGCCAAACCTTATTATTGTCAGTCCTACAATGCCAGCCTTTATACAATGCCAGCCTTTAACGTATGTATGCAATGCACTATAGGGGTTGTGCATAATTACTTTGTTGCTAGGCAACTGTTACATGCTAGGTGCACCTGCTGAATGCACTTACCCCTCTAAAAGACAGAGTACAGGGAAGGGCCACAATATGTACAATAAATATCTGCAGTGCCAGAATCAGAGTACGAAATGTATACATATAATGCGACTGCTCCAGTGTGCAAACTACTTACTTTATCTTACACATTACAATACCTTCCGTATCTCTTTAAAGAATCTCGAGAATAAACTGGCGTGTTTCATTCGGGGGTTTTAGTGGCAATAATATTAGGATTTCTTGCAAGATACTGATCTACGACGATAATGTGTCTGGCTCACGTCCGAACTACTCTTGTCAGATATGCCCCATTGCACCTCAAGTGTTACAACATCGCTTTTTACCAGATCTTCTGTCATCACACGGTGATTGAATTGATTGTTCAACTTCTGCCAAAGAACACCGCTTCTGAGAATAACGTGACTTTCAAATTCGCAACGAATTTGGTACCCAGCGTTATTTAGTGCTAGGACAATTACCCAAACAGTACATTAAATGTCCGACTGAACATGAAAGTTCACTCCTATGCCTAGTATACTTTAGTTGTCTGTTTTGTTGTGGACTTGTCTTGCCAGCCGTTGATTGAAATAGTAGAGATAGATGTGTTTGTATTGTACGTTTCAAAAATGCTTTTGAGGGCAACATATTTGTTGTTCAGCGGGGAATAATTCAAGCTTGTGTGAGAAAATTATTTAAGGCTGATTCTACAGATAACCCCTGCAAGACACTAGCTTTCATACTAAGTTTTAATGATCGGACCAGATTCTCGGCAGCTCCACTCCAGACTGGCACATAAGGCGTGGACGTGACATGACGTATTCCACATTCCTTAAGGCAGTTTACGAGCTGTGGCTCATTGTCGCTAACCAGAGTTTTACAGCAACTGTAAGTTGAGAATAGGTCACATAAAGTCTTAACGGCAGGAGCGCTATTAATTGTTTTCATTATGTAAACGAACAGAAATGTCGCCAAGAAATAAAAGTCAGCCCCTGACTGGCAGTGAACCATGGTAGACATCAAGTAAACAGTAAAATTTTCAGCAGTTTATTCCTGCCTTGATTACTACACACTTTCTGTAAAACACAAATTCATTAGAAAAATTTACAAACATAAAAAATAACGAAAGTTGCACAAAAGGTGGCAGTCATCAGGTCTCCATCTTGAGCAGTCTACCTGAACTGCTGAAAATTTTACTGTTTACTTGATGTCTACCGTGGTTTGCTCATTGCCAGTCAGGGGCTGACTTTTATTTCTTGTCTTCACGACCACGACGCCAAATTTTGCCATCATCTAGAAATGTCGCTTTTGACTCGAGAATGATGACAGACATTTTTCTATGGCAAGTTCCACAAAAATAAATGTAAATGCCACAATGGCTTAGATGGAGCTCCTTTATGATTTGTGGATGTAGTTTCTTGGGTATTACCAAGCGATTCCCCAAAAGATAGCATTACCATCTATAAACAATTCCTGCTGTCGATGAAAATATGGCTTCAATTCGTCATTTTCAACCTTATCTGGACAACCATTGTTAGTGTAATGATTTACTGTTGCCAGCAGTCTATCTTCAGTTTGGGAGATAGACTGCTCCAGTTGAACAGCTAACATTGGAAGCGACTCAATCGTTTCCAGATTCATAACGCGCCAACCAGGGTATCGGTTGGATGCATAATAAAAAATCAGCAGTAAGGTTTTGTTTGCCGGGGACGTGTTAGAGTTCAAGATCATATCCATTCTAGAACAGAGCCCAGCGCTGGACGCGTGTAATAGATACTTTGGTTTCAAACATCCAAAGTAACGCCTTTTGGTCTATTTGCAGTGCGAACCTCCTCCAAAACAGATACTGGTCGATCTGTTTGACACCAAATACTATCAATAATTCTTCACGATGGAATAGTGCATAACCAAGTTTGGCTTTGCTCAATGCACGGTAAACAAAAGCAACAAACCTATCCTCTCCATTAGGCATAGTGTGTAGGATGCTCATGCCAATACCTACTGGAATGACATTTCACACAAGCTTGATAGGCAAGTTATGGTTACACTGAGATAACACCTTTGAATTTTGAAATGCAGCTTTCTCATTTAGGACTGCCTCTGAACAATCTTTGCTCCAATTCCAGGCTGTTTTTGGAGGCAATAGTTTATTTAAAGGAGCCAGTATGGAAGCCAGACCTGGTAGTATGAAGTTTTCTACACTGATTCATGAAGCCTAAGTTCGCCTTCAGTTCCTGAATGTTAGTCGGCTCAGGGGCAAGCTTTATAGCGTCCAAAACCTTGGGCTGGTTTGAAGCACCATTTTTATCTAATTGAAATCCATGATAATTAATCTTGCTCTGCCTGAGCTTACATTAACTTTTCTTAAGTTTAATGCCTCTCTCGTGCAAGGCTTGACACTTCAAAAAGTTTTATTGTGCTCCTGGCCTTTTCCAGCTGCCAGGATATCATCAACAAATGGGTTAGCCCTAGAGACATTTCTAAGGACATACTCCATACGTTTCTAGATAAAGCTAGGGACACTCGCAAGCTGAAATGGTAGTTTTTAGTACTGAAAAAGTCTTTTACACGCATTGATTGCTAAAGTAGCTTTTGCTTCTTCCTCAAGTTCTACTTGCAAGAAAGCATCAGATAAATCAATAATCGAAAAGGTGTCTCAGCCAGCAAGTTTACTAAATAAATCTTATGCATGAGGTTAGGGATGATATTCACTGTCAAGTTGTGGGTTAACCACGCCTGAGTATCCCAAACGATTCGAATGTCATTATTAGGTTTAAACACAAGCACTGCTGGGGTAGCCCAAGCACAACACTCCACAGGTTTAAGAACAACCTCCCAGACCAGTTGGTCGATTTCGGCTTCAACTTTTCCCTTTACAGCTAGAGGTACCATAGAACCTTACAGCATTTAGTACTGCATCTCGTTTTAAATTAATCTTGGCATTGAAACCATTGAAAGTCCTAATACAGGCGAAAATAGGTGTAGGAAATTTGTGACACTTGCTCATCAGAAACAAAATTAATTTCTTCATTAAAGTATTCCAAAGTGTCTAAATCATGTATAGGCACAGCATAAAATTGACTGATGTCCAGATCTTACTTATACACCCAAGCTCTTCCTAGCTAGGCTGGTTGTTCACCAGGACCTATTACAGCATACACGCACTCAGTTTGGTCATTCAATGTAACATTGAGCTTAATGGTGCCAAAGGTTTAATAATAGCATTACCCCAAAGCCTTAGCACACATGTGCCAGGAGATCACTATTATTTTTCTGCTAATCATGCTCTTGAATTTATTGTGTTGGGGGATTTCAACATGTCATTTGTTGATTGGAGTGTCCCCTCGGCTTCACACCAAAATAGCTAATTTTTTCTTGACTGTGTATCAGGTTTAGGTTTAATACAGTTGGCACCATCCCCTACTAGGGGTAATAATATTTTAGATTTGGTACTTGCCGAAACAAATCGTACCGTGTTTGCAGTGGAGGTGTTGGAACACTTGGGTCTTAGTGACCATTGCATGGTTGGTTTCATGTTATCCTGCTCCATCATTCCTTCTACGGTAAATGGTATTCCGAAACCAAGACTCAATTTCGATGACATTAGATCTGAGTTATGCAGCGTATCCTGGGCCACTGAATAGTTGTCCATTAACAAGGTTGATACTATGTACTCCCATTTTCTCTACTTAATACATCGTTGCGTTGATAATAGTTCTAAACGTCAATGAAATACCATAAATCCCAACAATAATTACAATCGACATATCCCGAAAGCAATCCTTAAATTAAATAGATGTAAACTTAAACGTTGGAAAATCTACAGGGCTGCACGTACTAAAACCAACTTGTTTCTTTACAACTGTTGTAGGATTGAATACTCCAGGGTTGTTCGGGATAATGAAATTAAACTTGAACAAGCATTAATTTCTAAGGAAAATTTGTCTAATTTTTATAATTTTGTGAACCGTAAACTGGGTTCAAGCAAATCCATCCCCCCCCCTTTAAAATAAATTCTGACCTGGTTGAAGACACTCTAAGTAAAGCTAATATTTTAAGCGAGGGGTTCGCAGCCAATTTTACTTTGGATAATGGTGATAACCGTCCACTGGAGCCTACCTTCGATGGGCTCCTTTGTGGTGAGTGTCCAACTGTAACTGCTGAAAAAACTTTACTTATTCTTTCAAATATGAGTTCTAGTACTGCAGTTGGGCCCGATGGTTTCTCGGCCCACTTTTTCAAAGAGGTCAAACACGAAATTTGCATTCCCTTGTCTTGGATTGCTGACCTCTCCCTTAAATCAGGCAAATTGCCCTCGCTGTGGAATAAAGGCAGAATTTCCCCAGTTTTTAAAAAGGGGGATTCATTCAACCAGGCAAACTATTGCCCAATTATGATCACCTGTGTTTGCTGCAAAGTGGTCGAGATGATTGTCAAAGAAACAATGTTACTTCATCTGGGCAGTCAACACTTGTTGGTCAATGACCAACACGGTTTCTTGCCGGGTCGCTCCACGGTTATGCAACCTCTTTGCGTTCTGGAAGAGTGGAACTCGGCTATCAACTTGGGGTCCCGATTGATATAATATATACTACAAAATAATTTTGACTTTACGGGTTTACTTCTTGATTGGTTATCTCGGTTTCTTATCGGTAGAATCCAGTGGGTTGAACTCAGTGGTGTCCGATCTGGCCTTGTGGATGTGTCCAGTGGAGTCCAACAGGGTTCTGTCTTGGGCCCACTGTTGTTTATACTTTATAGTAATGATCTTAGACCATTTGACGTAAATGTAAAATTTTGTAAATTTGCTGACGATGTCAAGCAATTCAGTAAAGTTTATGCCCCTGTTAGCCACTCTATTCTTCAGGACGAACTGTTCAAACTTAAGGCCTGGTCGGATCGTTGGCAGTTGGGTCTGGTACCTGACAAGTGCAACGTCCTCCATCTGGAGAGACACAATTTTTTGTACGATTACAAACTTGGTGGTGCAGACCTTTTACAGTGTGTCGACAACATTAAAGATCTTGGAGTTTGGATGTCTTGTGACCTCAATTTTACTTTGCATTGTAACAAGATTGTACATTTAGCACGCCATAGAGCTGCCATCATCCGCAAATTCTTTCGCTCTAGGGATCCAGTTAATTTAGTGATGGCTTTTAAAGTTTATGTACGTCCCTTACTAGAATATGCCAGCCCAGTGTGGTCTCCACACCTATTGAAAAACATTGACCTCCTCGAATCAGTCCAATGGAGGTTTGCCAAATATTTAAGTGGGCTCTCGGACAAACCTTACATTGAGCGCTTGGCTATCCTAAACTTGGAAAGGCTCGATTTGCGGAGACTACATGCCGACCTGCGTTTTACTTTTCTATTAATCCGGGGTCTTTTAGGTATTGATTATACCATTTTTTTAACGTCGTTCCACAGATCGTACCAGGTGTCACCCCTGGTAACTCGTTATTGGCACGTGCAGATCCAACACGAGAAAATTTTTCTTTTGTAATCGTGTGGTGGCATGTTGGAATTCCCTTCTTGTGCATGTGGTGGGTGCTAATTGGATTGTTAGTTTCAAATCCCGCCTTAAAAGGGTGAACCTCACTAACTTCCTGCCTAGGAAACTAGCTTAACTTTTCTTGTTAATCTTTGTGGTTTGGGTATTGGGTAATTTAGTTTTTAGTCTTTTTTGTTTTACCTTTTTTATCATTTGGGGTATGGTATATTTGTACCAGGTTTGTTTGCATTTAAAACTGCATTGGTTTTTAGTATTTTGGTATTTTTTTTTATAACTCTGGAAGTTGTAACAGGCCTTCTCTTTTGACTCCAATTGTATTTACTGACAATTTAAGGCTGTACCGACCACATTTATCTCTGCCGAGCCGATCCCGAGCCGAGCGCTCAAAAAATGCCTGGTACACCAAGCATAACCGAGCCGATCAGTGCTGCCGAGCAGTACCGAGCAGCTTTAGTAATCACAGGGTGCTGCCGGGAGTACCAGCTTTTTTCACATTTTCTCACATTCCAACTTTTTCATTTTTTCTCATTTTTCACATACCCGCTTTTCATTTTTTCACATTTCTCACATACCTGTTTTTCATTTTTTCACATTTTTCACATACCCGCTTTTCATTTTTTCACTTTTTCACATACACGCTTTTAGTTTTTTTCACATTTTTTACATACCAACTTTTCATTTTTGTATCACTATTTCTTCGTTTTCATAATTATATCACACCAATTTCACAATTCTTTAAAACAATACTTTCACACAAGAGAGCAAAAGCGAATTCAAAGCGACTCCGGCAATAAACCAATCCATTTTTGTTTCGCGTGCTAACAACATACATGCCTACGTAATTCCGGGCCCAAAATGAAGACGGATAATTGTTTTTGTTTTTTTACTTCGTTAATACGTTTTGCCTTTTTTTTTTTACACTATCACTCGTGTTTTTTACATTTTTCCCTTTTTTTTACCACTTGCAGATTTTTACATTTGTCACACCGGCAGCATCCTTGTATTCAGCACTCGCTAAATGCCAAGCAGGTTCTAGACAAAACAATTGTTTTCACTAAAACAGCCTGCTATAGCAACAACCATAGGCTGCTATTAGTTTCGTAAACTGTAATTGATGACAATTCGGCATACCTGGTGTAGCCAATTAAATTTGCATTAACAACCATTATTATAACAAAACAAGTAATTTGTATTATGAGTAAAATTACTTTTAAGCTAATAAAAGTTTTAACAATTGACCATTCAAAATAATTAAATGAGTGCTGTTGGCACTATATCACAGAGGTTTTTCGTAATGAAGGTAAGTTTCTTAATTTTTTTTCAGGTTTCAACATAAAAAAAAATTGTTAATCTGCACGAATTACCTACAAATTTAGTTCCTTCATTTAATTCTGTGGTAATCGTTCAACCTTCCTGCAGCAGGAACCATGCATATACCATAAACTGGGATCAACTGGAATCATCGAACTGGAATCCGCCAACTGAAGCTTGCATTCAAGGTCCATTGGCACCAGGATCGCGTGCCAAGACTAGACGTGAGACGCGCTGCTCGGCTCGGTAAAATGGACGTCATTGCTCGGTGTACCAAGCATTGCCAATCATGCTCTGCTCGCCGAGAATCAGCTCGGCAGCTCGGTATCGGTACAGCCTTAATTATTATTATTATTAATGTGATTTTAGTAGGCTTCAAAACGACATCACTGAAATATTTGTAATACCAACTTCAGGTAATAAAGTTAAATCAGAACCTGAATCAACTTAAACTGGGAGTTCATGTTCGTTTAACTAGCAATGAATTGTCCACTGATACTGTGAACATTTGCTACGAGCATTTTAACATCTTCAGAGTCAGTACCAACATCACCAATTTCACCGTGAGTTACGTCCGATTCGAAATTCGATGAATCATCAACCATATGTGTTTCTTTAGAATATCTTGATGTTTTTTTTTTACGAGCTGTCTGTACCTTCTATGGTTTAAGAGATGCAGATGTCTGACTGTGTTTTGTAGGCTTGCTGAACCTACAGATATGGCTTAAATGTCTAACATTTCCACAGACTGAACAATTGTGTTTACTACATCTGCAGATAGCTTCACATGATTCATTTTTCCTGAACAGCAGCACGGTATTTCGTGTTTCTTAAATTTACTGGGACGCTTGTAAAACGGAACTGTGTGCATTGAGGACACCTGAAACTGATTTAAACTCTTTTTTGCAAGTTCTTGAGCAAGAGCATAGGTACTGGCTTTTTCAAATGTGACTTTAGATGAGTCCTTTGCCTACAATGCTTGTGAAATTTCCAGAGTTCGGAATCCTGCCATGAAACGGTTGTGGAACCATTGTTTCTAGCGTGGTTCCATCATTCGGTCCATATTTACAATGTAATGTTAGCCTTTTAAGTTCCGAAATGAAGCCAGAAATTGACTCATTTACCTCTGGCTCATGCTTTTGAAATTGCACATGCTCCCACGAGAAATTCGGCTTCGGGCACAATTATCAGGTAATACTTTATTAATTTCCACAAGTGTATTGTCTTTAGGTGCTTCTGGTGTGCACAAATTCCACAGAACCTGTACGTTTTAACGCCCAAACTCATTAATAATAATGCCACCTGTTTGCCCGCAGTGAGTTCATAAGTTGAAAAATTGAGTTCAATCAGTTTAAAATAAACGGGCCAAGTTTATTTTGAACTGGTTGAGCTCAATTTTTCCACTTATGAACTCACTGTGGGCAAACAGGTGGCATTATTTTATTATTATTATTAAGACTTTGATCAAACTCTTCCAGCTTCTTTTGTACTGGAGTCATGATTACATGGTATCTGAATCACTGTTGTCAGTACTATGAATACTTAAGTCGTAATATGTCAAGCACTAAAGGAGGCTGCATACAATCTGTAAATTCCATGATCAAATCAGCTTTCATTGCACGGAGCAACAACCAGAAAGCTAATCCAACTTATTAGTTACAAAATGAATTAAACCACACTCAAATGGTTTCTTTTTACGTTAATCCAAACTAGGCCTATACATTCAAAGATTTACACAAAATTTAATTTAATAAATCAAGTCAAGCTCCAAAAATTGTAAGTGCTTGCTAAGGAGATGGGGGGGGGGAGATGAGGCCTAATGGCGCGTCGACAGCTTGGTCATTAGCGCCAACCTCAGTCACAGTGCAGTGGTCCGGGTTGCCACTGCATCACACATTACAGAGATATTATTCAAACCCCTAATCTAAATCTTGTCATACATCTGTACCTCCTGCAAAAATTGAAAAATACCGGACAGGAGGACAGACTTATCGCCCAATTGACGCACAATTGTCATGAGGAAGATGGAAACGACGACGAAAACCATCAAGATGGCAACAATCAACAAGGAAGTGCCGGACCGTAAGTGGCCGCCGACACCAATAACATTCAGGAGGGTCAATCCCCCGCAAAAGGAAACAGTGAGTAAGTCGAGTGTGACCAATGCGCAAACGGGCCAACACCACCTCCTCACGGCGACTGCGGCGACACGCCGAGTGCCATTTTTCAACAGTGCCTTTAATAGCTCGTAACTTATTGCCGTCCTGTCCATCCCACGAGGCTTGCCAAAAAGCATGTAATCTCAGACGCAGAGTTGGAAAGGCGTCCGAGGGAACACGGCTGAAATCCCTTCCGAGAGGGCCAGAAAGGGCCCCTTTTGCTGCAGAATCCGCTTGCTCATTTCCTCCTATCCCAACCTGGGCCGGGATCCAGCAGAAAAGCACGGTTTTCCGCTGGCCAGGCAAGCGGTAAAGCAAAGCTTGGACACGTTGTGTCAAGGGGTTCCGAGGATTGTAATTCGCCAAGGACTCCAGGGCACTCATGGAATCGCTAAAGATAATGAAATACGTGCCCTGAAGGCCAAGGATCCATTCCACTGCCAAACCGAGAGCCAAAAGCTCTGCAGAAAACACTGAATAGCCTGATGGAAGGCGATGGGAAACTGTCACTCCCTTACAAACACAAGCACAAGCCACGCCAGCATCTGACTTGGACCCATCAGTAAACAGCCGCTCATAACCGGCGTACTGAGAACACAGCCGCCGGAACTCCTGTAAGTACCTTGCTGGTAGAGTGGAACCCTCAATGCTCAATCCTAATTCACCTCTTACTGTACAGCTAGGGGACTGCACACTTAGCATTACATATTAGGCACTAGGCCGAGGTTTGCCCACTTGTCCTGCCCTTATCAGCTCTGGTGGTTCGACTTGCTGATCTGACAACACACCAATTAGCCCGAGCCTTCGATTCTGTCCCGTTTTATGCCCACGTGAGCCGGGGCCGAACAATAGGCTCTTGCCTGAGGCATTACGTGACGTGACGTGAAACAGGCGCGATCCGGTCCTAACTGGGTGAACAATAGGACTGGCTCGCTTACCCGGATGTTGGCGCTGGGCCAGCTACCGTGTGTGTATGGCAGCTAGCGGTGCACAGCATCCATGTTAACGGTTAACGGCAAGGTGCACTGCACGAGTGGCTAACTGCGTGCGTGCGTACTGCCGTAGATGTAAGCACGTTACATCCCCCTCCCCTAAGAGTATGCTTAGATGACGGAAGACCTACCTCTACATAATACTAAAGTCTCTTAACCGACCGTAAGTTTGGTTTATGGTTACTTTCGGTGAGCTGGTTTATTCATGGATACTTAAATCTATACAATATTTCGTAAAAATATCATCCGGCCAGCACAAATGTATTAAAAAAAAAACATTTTCAATTTAACATGACAAGTTTACTCACCCACCAAACAATCTTCGTATCTAAGTTTCTACAATTTCTTCAATGGCTTCTCCCCAGTCTGAATCAGACTACGAGAACAACTTGTCCGTTAAAAGTTTTTCACACAAAATTGCGTTCTTCTATGTACACCTGTGTTACTGACACTTCACAACCCTAGTTTTGGCTTCATTTTCCACCAAAACGTGTATTTGTGTAAACACTGCACCTTGTGTTACCATCTTCACAACTGAATAGCTTTTCTCCTTGAAAATTTTTACGAGAGTTTGTGTTTGCCTAATGTTCAGACGACACACCATTCGTCACCTTCAAATGGTTTCTTTCCAAAGTTTGCTTGCATTCATCACTGGCACTGAAACTAAGTTCGGAATTTATGCTTCGGCATCTAAATTCTACTTGATTTGATTTGCTAGTTCTTGTTTTGCAATAAACACAATTTTTCGTTTTTGAAATTAATTTCACTCCATTGGCTTTTTGACTTCAAGTAGGCTATTATTTCAACTTTTACTTTACTGTACTGGTTTTTGTGATTTTTGTTCATTATGTACTTTTTTCTACTACGTTTTGCTTTGCACCATTTTACTTCGTGGGGGAGGAATGAAAGTTTCTTTCCACACACGCTACTGCTTCGAAGACTCAGTTCCTCTGCTCACACTTGACATATTTACGTCATCTGGCACATCGTCCAGTCCATGAAGAAATTTGTCTTCCCCTCCCTCACTTTTCTTCTTTAGATTTGCTACCTCTCCAGGGGCTTGGCTGACTGGAGGGACCGAAATATCGGTTGTGCTCGGTAGTGGACAAATCAGTGGAATGGGATGGTCCTGCCACTCCCCATGGATTCTGCATCAGTGGTGGAATGTTGTTAGCGTAACAAATTCCTTCGATTTCCGCCCTTGGGTGACCTGGTAGTCTTCCCACCTCTTCATCCTGATTTTGCCATTCCATCCTTGGTTTCCATGATGCAAAATTCCTCCTACTTTTTTTTTTCAGCGATTGTCCCCGGTCTTCCTTGGTGTCCACCGTGGATGATTGCTCCGCCGTTGTGATTTGCAGATCGTTTTGTTCATGCTTTATACGTGTTACGTGTTATGTTTGTTACGTGTTTTTCGCGATCTGCGCATTGCACCACCGTGTTGATTTTAGCAAATTCGCCCGCGAATTGCCTCAACATGTGAGTTTATGTTGCATTACTATTCAGCCACGCCCAAAATCGCCTATTTGCTAACTCGTTTCTCGTTCGCGTTTTTGGCTGGTTAAACGCTGCTCTCCAAGCTTGATACAACGAATTAACAGGTAATTATTGAACCCTTGTTTCTACTAGAGAGTTGACAATGCATGAATCATGTAAAAATCAGGTTTTTATAGTGTTTGTTGAAAAATTGACTTTCACCATTTTAGAACTGTTACTATGCCCGTTTTTTTTCAAGAGTTGGTGGACTTAGGCATAAGCCTGCATCGCCCCCTCCCCAATTCTTGTCATGCGAAGTAGAAAGGTTTGGCCTACGCCCCCCCTTTCCCTCTTCGTCCCCTTTAGACAAAGT
Organism: Lithobius niger; assembly: GCA_023313725.1. NCBI lineage: Eukaryota > Metazoa > Arthropoda > Chilopoda > Lithobiomorpha > Lithobiidae > Lithobius > Lithobius niger. Next base: position 63,247 of record JAHWFP010114349.1, read on the forward strand.
TGAGTGGTTATTCTGTATTTATGCAGTTGTTGTGCAAAAATAGGTTTTGGAGGTGCCAATTGCCACGCGATACGTCCAATCTCATCCCCTACGTTTTCTGCTGTTTTTATTGCCGCACAATGTCTTTATGCCAATAGCCCGTATTTATACAAATGAAGCATTTACTTCTTAGTAAAAGGCAGAAGTAAAAGGTAGCCCTCGGAAGTAAAAGGTAGAAGGAAAAGGTTTTGCTTCAGTTCGTATTCATAATCTCAACCTTTTCCTTGCAAGTAAGTACTTCAAATAAAAGAAGTAAAAGGTACCGAATATGTGCTTTCAGACGTGCTACAACCTGTTCTAACTTCCAGTGTGGTGTACGCGTTCAGTTGTTTAATTTGTTTAAATGTTGAGACCTGAATTTGGTAATGTGTTTCAGTGTTGAGAACTAAATTGATGTGTTGATTTGTCTAGTGCACAGATTTTGTAGAAGTTGCGTATAAGAGGAGAAATGTCGCCATAAGTGAAAGTGAAAACGTCCACAGAGGAGAAGATACCACCAACAGAAAGAGCATTTTGGACAAGGTCTGAACACCCGATCCTGGAAAATCGCAATCACATGAAGACTAAGACCTTTACGCACCACTGTACATGAATATAAGACGCTCTTAGGAAAAGAGGTGAAAAGTAAAGCCTTTATGGAAAATATGAATAACGAAACATAAAACTGATAAAAATAAAACAGGGAAAGGCACATTCGACTACTGCCGAGGGAAAAAATTATGTTGGAAGCCTTCTCAGATCACGACTTAACAATTTTTTTTCAAAATCACTGATCATTACGCCCCAAGGTACTAAGAACACCTTATAAAAACGAACTCGTAAAAAACTATTCAATTGGTAACGGAGAGGGGGGAGGGGTAGAAAATGTTACGTATTTTCGGATGGGAGGGGGGCTCACACCAAGTATTATATGAGTGTTACGAAGGGAGAAGAGGGGTCTAAATTGCTAGAAAAAGCTGTTACATAGTTTGTGGACGCTCCCATAGCAAATACACCACTTAGTACACACACTGCAAATGAAGGTTCAATTGGAAAAGGTGAGATTCTTGCAAAAGCGTTGATTCGAACTAGATGCATTTTTCTGGAAGCAAATCCTTCAAGTTTGAAGCAAGTACTTCGTTTTATGAATACAAACCAAGTAAAACCTTCTACTTTGAAGCAAACACTTCAGCCTGAAAGCAAAACCTTTTCTTTCACTTTTCTTATGAATGTAACCCCGAAGCAATTGCTTCACTTTTGGCAAGTAAAAGTTAATGATTCTTTTTATAAATACGACCTAATAACTGCCAAGAAAAACGTGTAAATCTTATGATTTCTTGGTTTTAGGGCTAAAAATCGACCTAGCGTTGGTACACCTGAAAAATTTTAACCTGCATCATTGTTTCTGACTACTCGCCTCCCCCCCCACCTGCTTTTGCAAGTTGTAAGGATGGTTAGGTTTGTAGGTAAATGCTGGTGTATTTTTCGTTTTTTAGGTATAAACTTTGTATTTTCGAGTTCAGTGTCTGTTGGAGGAGTCACATTTGCTGGAAAATAGAACGGTTTGAGGTGTGCAATATTCAGAGGACCAATTTCTTTTCCTGTTGTAATATCGCGTAGCATGTATGTTTTTTCAGATTTTTGGACTGAAATCACATACGGTCCTGAAAATTTCAGGGCAAGGGATGAAGCTACCCTTCGTGCCGTATTTGACAGGATGTGTGTGCGGCGTACGACATATCCTTCTACCTTTAGGATTAGAGGTCTATAGCGTCTATCATAATAGACTCTTTTCTGTGCCCTAGATGTATTCATTGACTGCTTAGCCAGTTTATACATCTCAGAAAAATGCTGCATGATCTCCATTTGAACCTCGGTCTGGCTTTTGTGGGGAGCGGTCCCGCCGTTAGTTGAGAGCTCATACCCCCATGGACCAGACGGGTTTCATTCGATGTTCAGTTCACTGGGAGTAAACTTACTAATGCAAATACCTGCAAATGAAGATCCCAACCACATGAGAGGCAGTGAAACTATGTAACATGTACTTTATTATTTTATTATGTCTCTCAGTAAGATAGCCTTTGGGTTGTAAGGGGATGCGTAATGGGTTTTGATTCCCCATGACTTCCACAAACTATACCAAATGTTAGCTATAAAACAAGGCCCATTGTCTGAAAAAATTCTGTCGAAAAAACCCCAATGAAGCACAACTTCTTTCACACATTTGGCCACTTGTTTCGCTTTAGCCATCCGGAGAGTGAAAAGTTCTGGCCAAGAACTAAATTCGTCCAGGACTGCGAGTATCCAGCGCATTCCTCTTCGGGTTGTCACTAAAGGCCCGATAAGGTCTACGAAAACTCTTTTTCAAGAGGCATTCGGAGGATCCATTGTAGTCAGGAGCCCAGCAGGTTTTGAAGTTTCAGTTTTGCAAGTATGGCACGTCTCACGAACTCTACAATGTCCTTCCTCATGCCAAGCCACCCCACTAATTCTGCATCCTTTTCAGAGTCTTGTATACTCCGAAATGGCCTCCCAGAGGTGAGCTGTGAACTGCAGCAATTGCATTGCGGCGTACGACACTGGTAAACATGCCCTAAAACGTGCGTTACCTTCAACTATGTCATGAATGCTACGTGAAACAAAAGTTCTGCCAAGATCCCATCACGCAAGCAGAGCTTACCAGGGGTAAGGATGCTTTCGTCATCAGCTGGAGGTCTTCCGGATACATTGCCAAGTTAAGCATGGCGCGGTGACCACTTGTCACCAACCTGCGCCTGTCGGATGTCTCCAAAGTTGGAAATTCGCTGGGATTCTCGGTTACTTGTACGTGTTCCACCTTATAATCTGCTATCAGTATGGGATTTTTCTCTTCTTCCTTATACATCCTGGAGATTGCATCTGCCACTTGGTTTTGTGAACCCTTCTTGTAACGGATCTCAAAATCCATTCCTTGAAGTTCTAGGGTCCACCTTGCCAATCTTCCTGACGGCTGTTTCGAGGACTTCAAAAAGGCCAAAGCACTGTGGTCAGTTTCAATCAGGAAAGGGGCATTTTCAATGTAGGGTCTGAACTTGCGGATCGAAAAATTACAGCACTCATTTCCAATTCAGAAACGCAGTGTTTTTTTCAACATCTGTCAATTTCCCTGCATCTCCCTTCAGTAATTTGTAAAGACAAGCTGCTTTGACATGAAAATCCCTGATGAAAGCTCTGTAAAAGCCCATCATCCCGAGAAATCTTCGAAGCAACTTTACATTACTAGGCTCTGGAAATTCTTGGATTACCAATACCTTCTCAGGCAGAGAGGACAACTCATGTGGTCTTATGAGATGGCCCAGGTAAGAGATTTCCTTTGCACAAAAGTGGGCTTTTTTCTTTGAATGTCTGAGGCCAGTACGACCCAAGAAGTCTCTTCCTTAAAAATACGCTATCTGCAGCATTTTCTAGGACTAAGAAAGTCTGCTGAGCAGAGTATCCACCAGGCCCTCGTACCGTTGCTCTACAGTACCCTTCACCTTGGATTTTTCCAGCCACCAAGATGAAAGCTACACAGCAATCCCTGTGCCACTTCATGCCCTTTGCCTGCAAAGTACGTGCTGTAGCACCGGAAATGATACTAGAACTGGCACCTGTGTCGATATGTGCTAAGAAAGGTTCTCCTGTCACTTTAACATTAAAGGTACATTGCCTGACTTAGTTTCTTCCTCAACACCTATGAACAGTTCCACATTTGGTGCAAAGACACGTTTTACGGTGCCTTTCCATAGTACCGCCTTAGCTTTTCGCGGTGTCACACAGTTTAACCAAGTTAACGACCTTCTTCTGCGTTTTTTGGCTTCTTTGGGCATCTGTTGGACCTATGGCCCTGTTCTTGGCAGGTCCAGCAACTTCCGTCAAAAGGTTTCCTTTCCTTTTTAGGTTGTTCTGGGCCTTTTTCAATAGTAGCGCCAGCCTTCTGTACATGCGCTGCTTTTGGTGCAGCCTTTACAGAGCTTGCGGTACTCTGTGTCTGGTACTTGCCGGCTCGGTACCCACGAGGGTCAAGCAAGGTAAAAGACACTGGTTCAACCCCACTATGGAACGCCGGTGTGGTTCCCGTGCTAGTTGACTAACCAGCACGAAGCACTGCTTCATTCCTAGTTGGTTGGTTTCCCTGCACAGCTTCACTGTAGAAGAGCAGCCTCGCCATGCCAAGCGTGGTTCCACAGACAAGGACGGGTTGGGGGGTCTGTGGGTTCGCTGAATTAACAGGAACTGACTCACCTTCGCCCCTTCCCTCACCAATTCTCTCGTAGATTCAAAATTACGTCCTCGGAGATGTTGCCTGTAGTCAGGATGCATTTTGGCCATTATATGGTTTATTTTCTCAGCCTGAGAAGCTTTGCATCTGGTCAAGTATCCGCACACAGCTTGAGCATAACTCGAGAAAGGTTCGTCTGGAGCCTGGGTCCTTTCTGCAAGTTCTCGTTTTAAATCTTTGATATAATTTGGACTTTCAAATTCCAAATTAAAATCAGATTCGAAAGTGTCCCAGTCCGTGTAAGGACCGAACACCCTGTACCATCGTCCCGCGTCACCTTGCGTCACTTTTGAATGACAGTTTTCAAAATGTACGTTTCTGAAAGGCCTAGTGCAATGCTGTACTTGTACAGCGCCTCTAGAACTCTCACGGTGATTTCTCATCTCCAAAACCTTTGTACGAAGGCATGGCGAATTTTGGGGATTTTATGCTGAGCCCTTCAAAGGGTCTCTGCAATAAATCTTGCCCCGAAAAATCATTCCTATGTTGCCGGTTTCTATCCACGGTCACATTACTAGGGCCAGTCCGACCTTGCTTATTTCCATGCTCAATGTTCCCGGTCCTAGATGGTGACACACTATATTCGCGCTGAGGGTTTCTGTACCTCCACGCATCTATATCCAGTTCATGCTCAACCTGTTGTCTCCATTGTACACGGCCACCGCACGTCTGTCTATCCACTCGGTCCATGTTGGCTCCAGAATAGCGCAGACGAGGATATGCTGTGCACTGTCAGCCTCTCCAACAGCACGATTTAATCGTCTATTAGCGGTGACAGGTGTGGAGTGTAATGGCTGTCGCACGTTCTCATCCTGTTGTGAAACATGATTAGGTTGTGCTGCATCATTCGCTCCATCCCAGTTTTCCGGTTGTAAACAGCTTTGCAACTGTTCAAACACTTTTCGCCAGAAGACTTCTGGCATAGGGCAAGCATCGGCCAAATTTCGAAAGTCAGCGATGAACGGATTGTTTCCTTCACGACTTTCCACATCTAAACGTGTTAACCTGTGGGGGGGGGGGACTATGCTGAATTTCCGAAAATTTCGGATCTTGAATGTCCATGTCCTCACCTCAGGAATAGTTTTTCTCGTGAGGAATTGATTTTTCGACTCTGTTGAATTACTTTTTTCCAAAATCTACTTCAGTTCCTCAACATAAATACTGCTCTGGGTCAACAGAATTTATTATTCTTAAAATTGCTCTTCTCCTAGCCTTACACAATGAGGACTCAGTTAGCTCACTGCAGGCTGATCAACTTTCAATTCGTTGTTAAAAAGTGTGCTCCAACACTAATTTAACCTTAACACAGTGTTAGGCTTAAGCAGTTCTACCACTCCGCAATAAATGTCGTACTTTATTTTCCGAAGAAAAATGGTGATTTTTATTTTGGCGGTATTTAGGCCTAACCAAAAAAGAAAGCGCTATTCGTGAAAGCAAGCAAGTTCACAAGTAACTAGCGAGTGCGGGTTTTTTCAATCAAACGGGCATTGGTCGCCAGGGAGAGTGAAAAATGGTAACCAAGGAAACGACTATGCAGGCAAGTCAGAATCCTTTAGCCACCACTAATGTTGTAATTTTCTTACCAACGAGTGTTTTGTACTGTACATTCGCTCAGTGCGAGTCCAAAAACAACTGTTTTACTTTATTTTCTGTTCCCTACAGAACAGAAAGTGGGTATTTTCAATTCGACCGGGACAAGTCAAAATAAAAATTCGGATTTTTGAGGCTAAAGTGACACTGCATGCACTGGCCAGATTTCCCGAAAATCCCCCAAACTTGGTTTGATCACCTACTGGAATTCTAACAGAATCGGAAGCATTAAAAATGTCGCATTCAAATCCCAGGGACAAGGCCCCCAAAATATGGAAGTGCTTGCTAAAAAGATGGACGATTATTCATAAGCCACAATGCTCAATTCTTATTCACCTCTTACTGTACAACTAGGGGACTGTACACTTAGCATTACATATTAGGCACTAGGTCAAGGTTTGCCCCCTTGTCCTGCCCTTATCAGCTCTGGTCTGCTGGTCTGACCACCACACACCAATTAGTCCGAGCCTTCGATTCTGTCCCGTTTTATACCCATGCAGGCCGGGGCCGAACAATAGGCTCTTGCCTGAGGCATTACGTTACGTGACATGAAACAGGTGCGATCCGGTCCTAACTGGGTGAACAATAGGACTGGCTCGCTTATCCGGATGTTGGCGCTGGGCCAGCTGCCATGTGTGCATGGTAGCTAGCGACGCGCAGCATCCATGTTAATGGCAAGGTGCACCGCACGAGTGGCTAACTGCATGCGTACATGTAAGCACGTTTCAAAATTAATTGTTTTTTCTGAAAATTTTCCATAAACTGCAATTTCACATACTTCAACAGGTAAGCAAGCTTAGTCTTAGTGCGACCAGCTAGGCCACTTGTAATTACCAGCGGTAGTGATAATTAATAAAGTACCTTTTATACTTTCAATAAACCCAACCAGTTTTTGGTGGTGACAAAGCCTACCTTCGATGTTCCATTCAAAAACGGGAAAGTCTGTCACAAAAGTAATTTGTCTGGCATTAAAACAATACATAACAAATCACTTCAACCAGACATTTGCCCAAGAAATATTCAAGTAAATAGTTGATCAAATTACTTTGATAACCTTAGCACAGGTTACTTTGATAACCTTAACATATTTCTACCACTTGATGATAAACATTTTAAGGGTTTTAAGTTTAATTTGAAGTTTTAACATTTTGCAATTTTTAAACATTTACAAATGCTGATAAAACTTTATAAAGCTTTAATTTCACTGTAGCTTTCAGACTCATAATTATCACTTTAATTGTTCATTAACAGTTTTTATGACAATTTCCTCCTTAGAAAATTTTAAAACAACGTTTTAATCCGGAGACTTGTCAATCCCAAAGCTTTTTAACATTCTGAAAACTTTTAGCTTTTTAAATTATATGTTTACAACTTTTAATCCTGCATTTAAACAAAGATTTTACCAAACTTTTAAATTTGTAACGTTTAAAACCTATAACATTTTAACAAACGCGGCTACTTGCTTAAACTCCTTACAGTATTAACCTGCAATTTTTCCACACAAGCTCAAACCCAGAATATATCTCCCCAGTTCTATACTGACGTGAAATACTTGAGCCAGCGGCTGAAACATCCAGTCCTTCTTCGAAGGAACACTGCCAACCTGATACCAGTCCGAAATTCTTGTTTCCTGGAGCCTGAATCTCTGTACAGTAGGCTGCAGACATCACACGGCGTTACTCTGACAACCAGCTGCAGCTGCATCTACAGCCAACTCAAGTCAGAGCAGCATTGAAAACCAGAATATGACATCATCATGGTAAGAAAAAAATCTTCTTTTCTGAAGGTCGTGATTTTAAAATATTTAAAATTGAAATACAATTTAAGTTATCATTCACTACATTCCCTCCTGCTTCAAACTGCTAACCATAGCAGACACGGGTTTGCAGTCAGTTGCTGTGAGAAGGCGAATAAATTTAAGTTTTTAACTTTAATTTAACATTACGTTAAACCACAACTCATCACCATTTGAAGTATCATGGGTCAGACAAAAAGAATTGACAACCACATATATTGGCAGTAATATCGGGCAGCGCCAATAATTAGCACTGCCAGCCTTTATATAATAGGTATGGGCAATGCATTAAGGGATTGGAACATAATTATTATGTTGCTGCGCAACTGTAACAAGCAAGGTGCACCTGTAGTGACAGGACACTACAATCGTGTGAATGTGAAAGGATGTTTTATATACATGATGCTGGTGACTGTATGCAAATTTACGAAACCTACAATGTCTGCTAAAATTCTCATGCTTTTTACTATAGTGTGTTGTCAATAGTATAAGAGGTACTTGATAAACGTATTACTGCACTGAGCATTAACAATTTTTTCAGATAATGTTAACAAGCACTAGACAAGATTATGAATACAAAATTCTGCTTAATGCTTACCACATAATGATGCTGTTGGGGTCATTAGACCCGCATGTGAAGGCATAGGTGTCACCTGTTGATAGAGATATATTGTTTGGCCCGGATGAAAAAACTGCACCTTTATATTGCTTTGGCGGAGACTCACAATTGTCATCAATGCAGCTATCCCTTGTTGTCTCCTTCATTCCGTCGCCTTTAATGAAAGTTAAAACATATTAGTTATTTAATCGCAAAATTCCTTATCTGCAGGAATTTAAACCTTGCAATATTTTATACAGATGAACGTGGTAGAA
>JAHWFP010114350.1:0-17471 GCA_023313725.1 Lithobius niger
GGAAAACTCCTGAGTATTTGAGTCCAGAAGAAGTCATTAGCATGGCTAAAAGCTTAGGTACCATGACCCCACAAATGATTGAGGAACTAAAACAAGTATTTAGTCAGGTACCAAGGGCATTCTCTTTAACTCCTGGGAGAACAAACTTAATTGAATTTGATTTAGAATTAACAGGTGAACCAATTAAACAGGCAACATTGCACCGTTACTCACCAAGACAAAAACAACTCATTGAAGAAGAGTTAGATAAAATGTTAAAGTTAGTAGGCTATTACCAACATTACATACCTAACTTTGCTCAGCTTGCTAGTTCCTTGACAGACAAATTGAAAGCATCTGTCGAGAATAGCTACAGGGGAAAAGCTCCACTAGTTTTTGGCTTGAAAAGTAATTGCTTCTAACGCTAAGAATTCGTGCGGTTTTAGGCATGTAAGAATTTACGTTACTAAATTTGACTCTTGGTAAAATCTGAGATTAATTTCCCATAAGCGTAACGTTAATGTAAGCCTACATTTTCAACTTTTCTGTTTTACAATCCTGGCCCCAAAATGACTTTCATGACAAACTATGATTCTAGCACCGCTCAACTGACTCGACTTAAAACACTTACGTTCATTGGCAAGAATTAGATTGCGTTCGGACGAGATTCATCGGGGATAGATTCAGGAATTAAGACGGTAATGGTGCGTGATTAAAAATTAGGTCCTCCTCGGCGATTTTTGTAGTCAACTAACTTTAATTCGAACAAATCAACAATACAACATGATCTTCGTATGCATTCATAATATCATTGTTGAACAGCTCGTTCACGCAATATATCTAAACAATGCCCACTCAGAACAAAAAACCCGCAACTCTTCCTCTTGGACGATGGCCTTATGACGTGGCTTCCAACCAACTTGCTTATGATTCGCAACAGCATCCGAACCTACAAAGGTAGATTGGGATGATGCGTGTGAACACGCGTTTCAGGCTCTTAAGGCCGCAATCACTAAGAAACCGGTATTACATGCACCGGATTATTCTAAGAGATTTTTTATTCAAACGGACGAGAGTGACCGAGGTATGGGAGCGATATTGTGCCAGGAAGACAATAACGGCAATGAGCATCCAGTCTTGTTTCTTTCAAGGAAATTTTATCCACGAGAGCGTGCATACAGTACAATTGAGAAAGAATGTTGCTGTGTGGTGTGGGCGATCCATAAACTCAGACATTACATTGTTGGCTCAAGATTTTTAATTTTAACTGATCACAATCCTCTCGTATGGTTAAGGAATCAAGGTACAAAAAAATGGTACTCCAGCTAGCACTCCAGGATTATGAATTTGATATCTGTCATAAAGCTGGGAAGAAAAATTCCAATGCTGATACTCTAAGCCGACATTTTGTGTAAGGGGCAAGAGTACAAAACAAACAAAAAAAAGCAAAGCCACTGTATGTGTGTGCATCCTAAATTGACTTGTGCTTTCCTGATTTTCCCATTGGATTTGTGCTTTCCAGACTTTTTTCCCCCAAAAAAAGTACTTGAAGTATGGGGGTGTAACGGACATTGGCTCACCCTTGTACCTACTTGTGTGCTGTTATGTTGTGGTTGACTTTTGTGGGCGCCAAAATCGTTGTGTAACAGCAAGGACTTTTAGGTTTTGCGCCAAAACCATGAGCGGACGTGCAGGAGAACGTGGCCAAGTATTGTTGGCCACGATTCGTAAAAACTTTGTAACCAAGAACTGGATTGGTTAACGAACTCGAGCTGATTGGTTGTCCGGTGGAGCTCTAGATCCAACCGGAGCATATAAAAGTCAAGGGCTTCAGAGCCCGGTGTTCTATTCCCGTTGATTCTTGTGTTGAGAAAGAACGTAATAATGTAATCCAAATCTTGTCATGATTATTTCATATTAAACAAGGTTTAACTACTTCAAGTTTGGCTTCTACATTGAACACACGTTACAGTGCTGAGGCTTAGGTCAGGAGTGTTGTTTTCTAAAACGTTGCAGTAATGGTGAACGTATAAACATTTAAAAAGCCTAGTCCCTTTAAATTTAACTTGTAGGCAGTCAATTTATAATACTAGGTAGGTTACAGTCAAGCTTATTATTTCTTGATTTTAAATAGTCGACCGGTAGTCTTGAGTGCTCCAGTTTAATTTTTGCAGGTTAAACAGGATTGTAATTAAATTTAATTTGTAAGGCTTGTGCCAAAGACAGGTGTCGGTTGCAAAACACCTGAAGCTGCTAAAAGTTGTAGCGAGAGTGAAACTGAAAATAATTCAGTAGTGAACGCTAGCGTTAGTGAAACTAATTCAAATTTAATTTTAAATTCTGAATCTAGTAGTAGTGAAGACGAGGTCAACATGGGCTCGTCTAAAAACCGCTGGTTTATTCTCGGAATTCGATTGTGAGTCCGATACAAGAGAGAAATACTCCAACCGAATCAGCTATTATTTTAAAGCAAAAGAAATAGCTCCCGCTAAACAAGTGAATTTTCTAATGGCATCTGCAGGCCAGAAAATGATTGATACGATTCTAAACATAATTTAACCTGATTTATCAGATTCGTTAACTTTTTCTGAGCTAGTTAAAAAAGTTTTAGAAGACATCGAGCCAGTGCCCTCTGTGGTATCTGAGCATGTAAATTTTTTTAGAAGGTCTCAGACAACAGACGAAAGTATTGGGGAATATTTGGCTGCACATAAGCTTATGACTAAGTATTGTGACTTCGCTAAAATAACAGACATTAATAGCGAAATGATTAGAGATCGCCTAATTGAGGGGATCCAAGCTGAAGTCATTCAACGCGAGTTGTTGAAGCAGACTGCGGATTTAAAGGCTACAACATCCTTAGCTTTATCCTTGGAATCTGCTGAAACCGACCAAAGCGTTTTGAGAAGCCATTCAAGGGCTGTTAATTATGTAGCTAAAAAATCTAGCAAACCACCTAGTAGGCCTAAATCCACTAAGGATTTTATTTGCTATTGTTGTGGAAAGTCCGGCCATGTGAAAACACGCTGCAAATATCGCGATTATACTTGTGGTAGATACCACACTGTCGGCCATTTAAAAGCTGTGCCCAGAAAAGCTAGTCATTCTAACCGAATTTCAAAACCACTCGACCACCCTAAAGCAAGTTCAAGCACAAATTTTAAGGCTAGACCACAGTCTAAACAGAAGTATAGTTACAAAAAATGCGATGAACGCGATAGTGACAGCGACAATGAAAATGACCAGGATGTTGTTGCCGAAAATTCAGAGTCTGGTTCCGGGTCTGATAGCGATTCAGACAACGACTATCTTGTTCTAAAAAATAATAATCTTGGACTGAGTCAGGCTGCGGACCAGATTTCAATTCCCCTTCAAACCAACAAGATAATAGTAGTAGTTAATTCTATGAAAATCCATAAGTGGAAATTGCCTGTCTGCCTAAATGGTGTCAAACTAGAAATGGAACTTGATTCCGGGGCATCTGCATCCATTATTCCTATTGAGTGGCATCACAAATATTTTGCGGACTGTCCTTTATAACTCAGTCCGTATTCAATACACTCATACACTGACGGAATTGAGAACACGATTTACACTGTAAGTCTGAAGGTTGAAGTTAAAGGTCAAATCGAACACTTGGATGCTTTAGTTTCAAAATTGTATAAACCTGCTTTAATGGGAAAGGATTGGCTTTCTATTTTTCGGGTTGATTTCCATCCATTTTATGACCTACAAACAAAAGTTAAACCTAAGAAAAGTGTAAAGAAAATTAAAAGTAGTATTACACCAGTTGACACTTCCGTAATAGTAAAGGGTTTCCCTGAGCTATTTAGGGACGGTATGGATAATTTAAGAACTTAAAACCTGATGCGAAGCCTGACGTGTACTGTCGTGTAAGACCAGTTCCGTTAGCACTTAAAGAAAAGGTTAACCAAGAGATTCGTAGGTTGGTTGGCCTTGGAATTCTAGAGCTTGTGGAAACCTGTCAGCGGTCTACGCCCATAGTCATAGTTCATAAACCGGATAGCCAAAACCGAGTGATAGGTGATTACAAGACCGCCGTGAACCCCCAATTGGAAGTTGACCACCATCTGGTCCCCACGGCCACAGAATTATTTAGCGAATTAGCAGGCAGTGACACTTTTTCCCTTATCGATCTTAAGGATGCCTTTCTGCAAATTGAACTCGATAAAGAGTCACAAGAAGCTTTAACAATAAATACACCCCTGGGTTTGTTTAGATGGCTTCGCATACCCCTGGGCCTAGTGTCCAGCCTTGGAATTTTCCAGAGGGTAATGACTCAAGTCACCAGTAAAATCCCCAAATGTCTCCCGTTTTACGATGACATCCTGGTGAGCGGGACGGGAGTTGCATATGACGAATCTTTAAACAAAGTGTTAAGTGCTTTACAAGATGCAGGAGCCAAACTAAAGATCGAGTTGTGCAAACTGTCGCGGCCCGAATTAAAATATTTAGGCGACATGATAAATGCAGAGGGCCTGCATACACTCCCTGAGGTTATCGAGGCAGTCACAAACGCCCCTAACCCAACATGCATTCAAGAGCTACAGAGCTTTTTGGGTTTTGTAAACCATTACTCAAAATATGTACCAAATCTCGCTCATATTCTGTCACCAGTTACACGTTTATTAAGCCCAAGTGTGAAGTGGGTTTGGGGGGCAGAATGTGACCGAGCCATGAGTAAAGTAAAAGAATTATTTCTTAAATCTAAAGTTCTGGTCCACTACGATCCGAAATTAAAGCTAAAACTCGTTTGTGACGGCTCACCTTACGGGGTCGGCGCGTGCCTCATGCATGTCATGAAAAACGGAGAATCTAGACCAATAGCTAGCGTATCACGTAAGCTCACTCAAGCAGAAATGGGCTACTCTCATTTTGATCAGGAAGCTCTCAGAGTGGCTTGGGGAGTGAAGCGGTTTCATGAATATGTTTACGGTCAGCGATTCATACTGCAGTCCGACCAAAAGGCCCTAGTATGGATTTTTGGCCCTAAAAAAGGAATACCGCAAATGGCAGCTGCCAGGGTTCAGCGTTGGGCAGTGATGCTTAATGCTTACGACTACAAATTTGAACATATTCCCGGTAAACTTAACTTAACAGCTGACACATTATCTCGACTTCTCCTACCAAATCCCGAGGAGTTCGAAAAAGCTGACGCACAATACAATGTTCTTGCTTTAGAAACTGTTTCAAACCTACCAGTTTTAAACGAGACAATAGTTCTCGAAAGCAAACGTGATAAAGTTCTTTCCAAAGTTTATCGCTACGTGAACCATGGCTGGCCTGACAAATGCAAAATTCCTGATCTGTTACCGTACTTTACACGCCGTACTGAAATCTCGGTCGAAAACGAAACTTTATATTGGGGGTATAGAGTCCTGGTGCCGACGGCCTTGTGGAGGCAAATCTTGAAAGATCTACACAGCGCTCACTTAGGCATAATTAATTGAAAGGCTTAGTTAGGCAAAAAGTCTGGTGGCCTAAAATAGACTCTAACATTGAAAAACAAAGTTAAATCATGCCAAACTTGTCAAGAGTATAAAGAAACTCAAGCAGCTGGGCCCAAACACACATGGGAATATCCACTAAAGCCTAATGCTAGGATGCACGCGGATTTCTTGGGCCCGATGAATAATTATATTTTTTTTATCCTAGTGGACGCACATTCTAAAATCCATTTTGTGCATAAAATGAAGTCCACAACGTCTGCACGAGTTATCGACGTGCTAAACTATCATATTGCTCAATATGGTTTAATGGACAGCTTAGTTACGGACAATGCTGCCCAATTTATGTCCTCAGAATTCCAAAATTGGTTAAAATCCAATGGGATTAGGCACATGACTGGACCAAGTTTTGCGCCCTGAACCAACGGCTTGGCGGAAATCTATGTCCACAATTTTAAGAAAGTCTACAAGGCCGCGCGGTGTCAGGGGTCTACTATTCAAGAAAGTATACACTCTTACTTGTTATCAGCACATATCACTATCTCCGCTACCACGTAAGCAACACCCGGAAAATTATACTTTAACCGAAAATTAAATTCTCGGCTGGATTTATTATTCGCTGACCCTATTTCGGCCGTTCGCCGTAAACAATTACAACAAGTACAGAGCACGCCCCAAACTGTATCAAATAGGCGATAATGTTTGATACCGTGACTACAGTACCACAAACGATAGGCTATGGTCTAAAGGTGTCGTAAGTCAGATAGGCAGTAATCAATCCTATATTATCGTTGATACAATACGATTCGCAAACATCGCGAACGGCTACGATTACATACCACTGAAAATGAATATCCTGAGCAGTCATCAAAAGCACTTAATCCAACGGCGAAGAGCAATAATTCCGGCGTGAATAATAATGAGCAAAATGAGCAACTTCACTCTTTTTCAAAACGCATGTCATTTGGAGGTACTAAACCTGAAAAGCCAAGTTCTGCTGACGTAGTTCCTGCTCGCAGATCTCTTGGCCAATCCAGAAAGTCAATTTCTGTTGCCGACGGCTCCAATCCACCAATCAATCAGCTTGGAAAATCACCTGGGAATTTGCCTCGCAAGTCACCAGGTGGCAGGAAATCTCCAGCGAAATTACCCCTCACCCACGAAGTGGATGAGTCTACAAACGTAAACACCCAATCACCTGTCACCATCTGCTAAACAAACAACACCGAAGCCAAGTCATGCTAATAAAAAATCGAAAGTGAATCCACACAAACTTAAAGTTGTGCTATCTCCAACTCAGGAAGATAATGCTGTGCAACTTCTAAATCCACCAAATCGCTCAAAAAGACTGCAAAAAGCTCCCGACAAGCTAAATTTGTAGTTTTTTTTAAATTTACCAGGTGGCTACAACTTCTTCGTTAATCGTAGTAATCCGTTGCCCGTGAATTTAACGAAAATTCTTTTTAAATTGTAGCCAGTAACGCTAACATGTCTGTCCCTAGTTAATCGTGCAGAGAATCGGCTCTGTTAATTTTAAAATGTCCGCCTTTAAAATTAGGTAAACATGTATTGTATATTGTTGTATGTGCGAAAAAATAATTTCACGGTTTTATCTCTTTGTATCTTTTTTTATTTTCATGTACAACATTTTTCAACATCGGAACAAAAAATTGCTTGGCGCCGCAATTTCCACTCCGGTGGTTTTCTAACCAAAACTACAACATCTGCAACCTGTCACAATTGGATACCAGATGTTTCACAGCAACGCTGTAGCATTTTAGCTGCAGTATTGTTTGCTGCCAAAAGGAAAATTAACCAAAAAGGCTACGTACAACAAAAACAACAACCCAAAATTCTAAATGAATGTTACAAAAATTGCTCCTGAAATTTAAAAATTTAAAACTGGCAAGTTTCAGTCACTTTCTGAAATGTTTAATTTTTGCTTAACCCTGTACATCTTGAGTTCTTTTATTTTGTAACCACCTTTCAAAAAGTGTTTAGTTTTTTTTTCGAAAGCGAAAACTTGTGTAACGACGTTAAAAATAGACAGTGAACTAAAAAAATATCTTGCCTTCATAACCATGATTTTATTTTCAGATAGGCTAAGATTATATTCTTTCTTTTTTTTCTCGTTCTCTGTATTGTGGAGTCGTCATTTGTGGCTCCACAATGGCTGCCTTCAATAATAATAATAATAATAATAATAATAATAATAATAATAATATCATATTTACCACATTAAGTGGAAGGAATGCAGAAGGGTTGTGAACCACTAACACTGTTCCTGGCTAAACGGAAGAAATTATTAAAAAAGAAAACGGCTTACAGAATGGACATGAATGGTCTTTTAAGAAATCGACTTAAACTTTCCTTTTGTAACTTTGTGCGAAACCCCACAACCAAAGTTGCATTAACTGTTTCACTGCTAAGGGCGTTCCAAATTGGCACGACCCGGACAGAAAAAAAAATACCGGCGACAGTCACGATTAGAAGGCTGGGCCACAAGTTTCCATGAATGGCCCCTGGTATTAGCTAAATTCGGAGAAAGGTCAAAAATGGCAGATCGACTGAAACAAGACCACGGAATATTTTGTAGGTCAGAACAAGGTCAAACTTAATCCGGCGTAGCTCTAGTAGCTCAAGGCCAAGCCTATCCAGGCGGACCCTACAGCTAACTTCGCGCATGCCAGGGAAGTCCTTAGTGAACCTTCGTTGCACCGCCTGGAGGAGATCAATGTCCTTGACCAAGTAAGGAGACCATACCGGAGTCGCGTATTGAAGAATTGGGCGAACAAACACCTTGAATGCTCACCCCAATGTCACCTGAGGAAAAACATCTCCTGACTACAGCTGAGCGCTGATAGGTAGACGTGCAAACCTTACTACAGTGAATGGTAGATTTAAGGTTTCTAGTAAACCAAATCCCGAGATCATGCACCATCTCGGTAGCAGGCAGTAAATGATGATCCAGAGAATATTGGTTACAATTGTTTCGAATGACCACATGGAAGGTGTGGCACTTCTGAACTGAGAGTGGAAGTTGCCAGATGGTCGATCACTCAACCACCGTTCGGACAAGAGAATCTAACTCAAGAGAGCAGGAATCAGAAAAATGTTCAGTGCCAATTTTTAGATCATCAGCAAATTTGTACCCATAGGTATTAATAGTAGGAAATTTTAGGTCATTTAAATATATCAAAAACAGGAGCGGCCCCAGGACAGACCGCTGCGGGACCCCCGCATGGTACGGGAACCCAAGAAGAGTGAACATTTTCAACAATCACGCACTGAGTAGGACCGGCAAGAAAAGCCGCGAGCCAATTTTTTAAATCCCCTGCTACACCACATCCGGCCAGCTTCAGCAGTAGTTTGCGGTGAACAACTGACTCGAAAGCCTTTTTAAAGTCGAAATATATGTTGTCTGATGAGACACCAATGTCGAGTGCACTGGTCCATCGATCGAGGACGGCCAGTAACTGGTGTGTCGATGATCTGGAAGGAAGAAAGCCATATTGGTCTTGCATAATAACAGAGTGTTCACCAAAAAAGTCAAGTAGGCCATCACGAATGATGGACTCCATGACCTTACATGCTATGCAAGTTAGGGCGATCGGCCTATAATTCGTTGGGTCAGATCCCTTCTTAAAGACAGGAACAACATGAGCTGTGCTCCACATATCTGGGAGTACCCCTTGATCAAAAGAATCGGAGAAAAGTGTGGATAGTGGGTACGAAATAACATTTACCAATTCTTTGAGCAAGAAAGCAAATAAACCATCTGGTCCACAGGATTTGCTTGGTTTAAGTCCCATAATGGCCTTCCTTACAATGTCTACCGGAAAGAAAATCTTATTTAGGGAGACTGAACGGCAAGCACTTGACGCTCAGGAACGGAAAGGTTGCCATCATCAATAATTGTGTTTGAAGCATAGATTTCGCTAAAAACTTCTGATTTAGCAAGCTTTGCTGTAATGAGAGAATCCCCTACACGTAACGGTGGCAATGTTCGGGACGTTGAATTACATTTTCTATATAGTTTAAATAAGGCAGCCGGGGTCCCCTCTCTAATTGCTTCCACCTCCTGTGCCCTGTACCAGGCCTCAATCAAATTTGAATACTCCTTACGTACAATATATAGGAAAGAAGCAATAAATGGCTTCGGTCTAACCTATATTGACGCCATCGCTTAAGTTTTAATCTACGGATTTTTGAAAAGTGCTTTGGAAACATTCTTTACTAACTTCTCGTTGACCCAAAGTGTCACAAGACTGTGCGATATGACCTGAAAAAACTTGGTGGAAGCAATTCCAGGCTTGATTAACGTCCGAGTGCACATCGAAAATCAACTTGTCCCACTCAACATCAACAAGTGATCCACGTAGACCATCAAAGTCAACCTTTCTCCTAATGGATTCGCCTTGGTGGAAAGAGAAGCGTCCGGACCCCACAGAGGCAAGACTCAAGGAAAAGTTCGCCACACAATGATCACTGTTACCGAAGTGATCTCCCACCATAAGTTCGAAGACTAAGCGGTCATCGTGGGTAAATATAAGATCTAATATATTGTTACCCCGTGTAGGTTTGTCAACCAATTGGTCAAGGCCAAGCGGTGCCAACAACTCCAAAAAGAACTCGTGGTGACTACCGCCGGCGCTACTTAATCAACTGTGCTCAAATTGAAATCGTCAAGTATTAGATTAGAGTGGCCAGGATTAAAGGTACTAACAATAAACTTTGCAAGGTTTAGAATTTCACCATTCACATAACAATTTGGTAAATAACACAAAATGAACGTGATATTGTGGGTGGGCAATTCAATGGCAGTACCCTCAGTCGAGCTGGATGACTCCGTAACCACCAGAGGATCTCGATTCTATTGTAAATATATTGTATTTGGCTTAATCATTTAATTTATACCGATATATCGGTTCAAGAATAAAACGTAATCTTGAACAAGCACGAGCACACGACTGCTAGACAAGGCTAATTGAAACATCCGAAACTTTTGCACTAGACCCAAACATAGTTTTCAAAATCAAAATTTGGTTTTCAATGCAGATAAAGACTGTCATTTAAGGAAACCAAACAATAACGAGGCACCATGCATTAGCCTCAAGGAAATGTATCATTTCATCTGTTAAAATTGCCTTGAAATTTTCAAACGAATCCATATAAATACGAAGAATGCGATCCGGCATTATTAAGAAACGAATTTTGCAAATTAATTCCCAGATGGACCAATCTTGTTCAATTCACAAAAGAAAATTTTTTTTTTGGAAATCTCAAATGGAGAGATTGTCGTATTTTGCATAGATACACGCAATTAAGTTCAAAGAAATAACTTAAAAATGCGGCCAGTGTGATTTTCATGAGCAAGGCTCTTGAGTTTGGTTTTGGTTTTGATTGTTTGTCATTGTTTCACAAACTTACTTTGAAATCATATCACAATCGGTGATATAACTAAGAAAACATGTCTGACGATAAAAACAAATTTTTATCTGCATAGAGAATACCTCTCATTTAACATGGGTTATGAGAATGAAAAAAAATGCATATCGAATGTGACCCTTGTGTTTCAAACAAATGAATCCAGCTAAAGGCTATATCAAATTAACCTCAAAAAAAAAAAAGAAGAAGAAGAATTTTAAGGCTTGAGTTTTATCAAAATAATGATACAAAAGTTATAGCCTATGCTAGCATAAAAATTAATTCAGACAAATATGCATCCATCCCTCTTAGTTCATACACAACAATATTACCGAAACAAGCAGTTAAAAACATTTTATGAAAAATTGACAAAATAAGATGACCAAGATTGCTAAGGGAACTGAATTTTCCGAAAGAAATGCAGAAAAATTACTGTGCTCATATATAATTTGAAAAAAAAATTATTATGTCCGAAATCTCAAGTGAAACTAAATCTTGGAGATCTGTTTTAAGGAAACATCACATCTTCCGACTTAATAATTGATTCCAGAATAAATTCTGCTCGTTGTATGATTCGGACAAATATGTCAAAGATTTTAAACGAAACAATGTTTTGAAAATGGAATTATAAATATCATATCTCCCGACTTAATAATTGAATTACTGAAAGAAATACAGAATAAATTCTGTTCGTTGCATAATTTGGCCAAATATGTCAAAAATTTTAGACAAAACAATGTTTTGGA
Organism: Lithobius niger; assembly: GCA_023313725.1. Taxonomy (NCBI): domain Eukaryota; kingdom Metazoa; phylum Arthropoda; class Chilopoda; order Lithobiomorpha; family Lithobiidae; genus Lithobius; species Lithobius niger. Next base: position 11,621 of record JAHWFP010114350.1, read on the forward strand.
AATGGAGCTACAGATGTCACATCTCCCGACTTAATTAAAAATCTCAGTGACGATTTCAGAAAAATTTTCTGCTTATTATACAATTTGGACGAATACGTCAGAAATTTCAGATAAAATTATATCTCGAAATTATTGAGAAATATCATATCTTCCGACCTAAGACTTGAATTATAAATTATTCAGAAATATCATATCTTCCGACTTAAAACTTGGATTGTAAATTATGGAGAAAAATCATATCTTCCGACTTAAGAATTGGATTGGATATTTGGAACAACAGATTTTGGTAAGGGCGAAACGATTTTGGTTCCTTTGGTTATGAGTGTTTCATCAAAAACACTTTAGTTTTCACTGTGCAAGAAGAAACACTGTTTTGAAGTTAGGATGTCCGTCACTTGCACTATATACACGTAGGGCCTCCCACCTAATGTAAACGTGGTCTTGTATTAGACATTCGTGGTGAGGACACTTCAACCCCGCCGAGCCAAAAACCTGAGGGCAGAACTCTTCCAACCAAGAAGAACATCGTCTTTATGGCGATTCCACTTTAAAACCGCCAAAATTGTAAATATTGTACTTTATTCTTTCAGGCATAAAGCCTAAACACCACTAGCTTAGTTTGTTTTAGGAGGAGCTTCCACTGCGATGGTACTCAACCTCACATACATGTAAAACACACGATATTTTTTATTCTTAAACAGGTGACGACTTATTTTAACTATGAAAAAATGTCCGACGTTAAAATCACTTGTCTGCTTCTGCAAACAACAAAATCTAACCTAAATGTGTTGTAGCATATTTAAAACTAAGCTGGTCTATTTAATCTGTTGATTTTTGCACTTAATGCACTTTGGTAACTTTAACTTCTTGCCATGAAACCTACCGGAGCTCAACCTTTTATGTTTGTTTATTTTTACGGACCCAGTGTATAACTTATGTCTATTTTTTTATAGCATCTCCATCCAAACTCCGACCGTAGCCTACCTCAAAAAAAAAAACGTAAACAAACTAGCTTTCCTTCGATAAAATCATGCCTCGTAAATAGCAGTCCGTTTCCCAAAGTCAAATATTTGTTCTGAGCATTACACTTCGTTCCCCCCCCCTCCTTCAATAGTTGCGATGCATAACATCGTAGTTTATTTTTATAGGCCTAAATTCACGTTGTTATGAGTTTAAAACTCACTTGCACTTTCAAGCCAGGCCTCTAACGCTCCCAAGTCGGAAATTCCCTTTGTCAATGCAGCCTCCGCAATTCCCGTCCAACCAAAACACTGCATTCAATTTCCCATTCACTCAGAGCGCTCAGCTACCCTGCCCGTCCGCGCCGTCATGCCAACTTCCGGTAGTGACAGCTCGGCCGGTTTTGGTCAGTCTCTCCTCCTCCAAGCGTCCAACTCTACCCCCCCTCCCCCCTCCGTCACTCTCCTACAGGGCCGCGCCTTCCCTCTACCTGCCGGCCTGGCAGAAGGCATATAAACCCAGACCCAGGAGACTTTCGTTAGCACAGCTCAGGATTCTCAAAGCTAGAGGTCGATACGCCGGTCGGTAGTGGATATGCTGCGGTCCGATTGTTGCCATGCCAGGCAAAGGTAGTTGGTTCGTATGACTTAGTTTAAATTGAAAGTTTATTTTTTGGACTTACACGTCAAAATTTATAGTTTAATTTTAACTTAACCTCGTAGCTTTGACAGTAACTTTATGGTGCGTTAAGCCAAACGGCATTTTCGGACGTTAACGACCATAACATAAGGGTTCACGGTCCCTTACTAAAAACTAGCTTTCTTTTCACAGTTTCATTAATGCAACTTTAATGTAAACAAAGGCCGTCGGGTCAGTTAGATTTGCAGAAGCGCAATACTTCATGGAATGTACATCCCTTTTCTAACGTGATATTCTGATGGGTACGGTTTGATTTAGTGGGAGTACCACTCGAAACATAACTGTAGGTTAAGGTCTACTATTACTACACAGTCGAGACTGTTCGTAATTTAGAGGTCTCTTTTGCGAAATCCCCGTTGCCTAAAATCACTGTTTCTATTTGAAATTGGTTTTTTTTTCCTGAACTAAGCCAAGTTCTCGTGTACGAATTTAATGTAAATTCCCGTCATATTTATAAACTAAACTAAGTTGTAAATTGGTAAATGTATTGACTAAAATAAAAACCCGGAGTTTTAAACGCCAGTTGGTTTGTTAGTTCGTTGTTCGCTAGAAGTTAGAATTTAAGATAAATCTCTTCAAATTTAACTTAGCTAGCCTATTTCCCACCTTGGTGGCAGCGTTACCGCTTATTATTACTAGTTAGCCTACATTATTAGGACATAGTAGCTCCATTCTTTACACCGGGACTGTAGCAGTTGTGCTGTTTTCAACTAAAAAGTACCAAAAGTAAACCAGAGTGATAATAAGACTGATCCAGTTACACCAGGCGACCGGCGATGTTACAAGCACCTACCACGTGGTAGCATCCACCGTTACACTAACGCAAAAACGTAACGAAGGCCCACAGTCGATCTTTCAGCTCTAAAATTTGTCTGAAAGCAAGTGACTGATTGTGTTATCATTACAACCCAGTTAGGGTACCGAAATATCGAGACACATGCTTTTCTTACATAGAAATAGAGCATGTCTTGTGAAAATGTTGAAATTATAGCCAGTCGCTCTGCTCATTTATGCTATACCTATAATCATGGTTGGATTTTTATCCTCCTATGTTGATATTGTTTCAATGTTATGGACATCGTTCCCGTTGGATATTGGTTTCCATGAATATTGTTGTAAATGAATATTGGTTGAATGTGGATACTATTTTCCAGGGACATTGATATGTCCCCCAGGCTCGATAATTTGAAAGACAGTATTTGAGCTGTTACTGGGCTCAGACCAGCCACAAAAAAAAAAATCTTGTTCAATTCTGAAAAAAATTTTTCATGGGCTCAGAACAACCACGAAAAAAAAAAGGAAAATCTTGTTCAAATTCTGGAAAAATTTTCATGGGCTCAGACCAGCCACGAAAAAAAAAAAAAAAAATCTTATTCAAATTCTGGAAAAATTTTCATGGGCTCAGACCAGCCACGAAAAAAAAAGATGGAAAATCTTCTTTAAATATGGACAATTTTTTTTTTTTCCATGGGCTGAAACTAGTTATGTGCCAGGAACAGAGCATTTATGTGTTGTGATCAAAAATCCTGAAAGCAGTTTTCAGCTCGTAAATTGACAAATATTGAATTATAATAGGCCAAACACAGTTGTGGCATGCTCAATACCGATGATATTCAGCCACTGAAATCAGTAAAAATAAATCAATGCACTAAAATAAGTAGCCAACAGCCCAGGAATATGGAATCGCCATAATAATGAGAAGCAAACGTTAATTAAAAACGTTGCCAACAGAAATTAATTTTTCCCTTCCATGCTTAAAAACAACTTTCAGTAGAAATACGGCCTCCAAGCGTGAGCAAGCTCAAAAGAGGAGATCACGCACATGCATTTCCGGTTGGGTTAATCGAAAACCTGGCCAACCTGATGCTGTGAAGCTGTGAAATTTCGATAAACATTTTACTGACAATGTTGAAATCAAGAAATTTCTGTGCCAAATTGAAAACAGAAATTATGTGAACCGTTGCTTTAAAATTAAGAACCGAGAGGATAACCTATGGCCGAGAGGACTCTATGGCCAATGAAAATCTTGAGATGGAAGATCACGAATTTGCAGGCACGCCAGAAAACCTGAAATCTTACATCGCACGTCATTCAAACTAAGTTTAACATCATAACCCGGGTGTTATTGAAAATAAGTACGATCAGGTGCATGACACAAACAATGATACCGTTGCATAAATCTAAGTGAAATTGACGATTATAACCTAATGTTATACGGAAGGTAAGCGACACTCCAATGTTGTGTTTCTGTCAAATAAAACAACTTACCATGTGAAAAGTAAATACGACAATTTTATTCTGTTGGGAAATAATGAAAAAGGGATAATTCCCGAATGTAAGGAAAGAAAACAAAGCTCATAAAAAATTAAAATTTGTTCTCTTAATACAACATTGTTACCATAATGGTTAACACTATTAAGAAAATAAAACAAAGATACAAATTAAGATCTCGTAAAACAAATTTTCCAAAGCTAGGCACAGATTGGATACAGTGGAAAACAATTTCTGAAGTATATGTGAAAATTACAGATAATGAAATTTAGGTTTGAAAGATTACAACAAAATTCAGACAGGCCAGTTCTAATCATGTATGGGCCGGAATTTTTTTTTCTTGTTGTAACAAACAAAAATCGTAAAGAATGGACTAAGCCTATTGAGTCATTAGTAATAGTCTCGTTGAAATATTCCTGAAAGCGGCCTAGCTGGTATTATCCTAATGCTCGAGAAAATCTGAGAAAATTTCCTTGACGAATTTTGAACCCTTTAAAAATTTGGAAAAATTCTTATGAAAATTGAGAAGATTTTTTTTTTCTCTCTCCTTTTCTCTTTTCTCCCTCCTTTCTTTTCCCTTTTCTCTCTCCTTTTCCATTTGTCAAAAGGTAGATGAGATAAAGCGGGAAAATCAGAAGGAATTTTAATGTGGAAATTGTACAAAGGAATCAAAAGAAATTTTGCTCCCTAGCAAGCCATCAGAGCGCCATTTTTTTTTTTGGGGGGGGGGGGGCTGCTCATAAAAACAATTTTCAACTATGACAAATTAAAACATCTTAAAAATGCAAATGAATACTAATATAAAGTATTACTAACCTCAACTGGATGGCCCTGGAGGTTCTCCAGGACCATCCGCAGCAGGTCACGAAACTCCAGCTGCAGGCACATTTTTGTGTGCCGGCAAGCCGGACAGTCACCGCAAAAGCAAACCTCACCCTGTGCTTCCTCCATTTTTTTTCTCGAAAAGAAGTGTTGTGGTCAGGAAAGGGGTAACAGGCACCAAAGGTCAAGAACCCTGACCACATTTCCGGAGTCACGTGTCATTTGGCCTAAGGCATTAGTAGGGACCAAGAATAGAAGTCCCTGAACTTAGAAAACTGACAACAGGTGTAAAACACTTTGGAAATTTAATTTTGAATAAACAATTCAGAGAAGGAATCTCCTCGAGTTTACACTTAATTAAGTGATTAAGAATCAAAAGCGAACTTTTGAGTTTTCCTCCCCCTCATTTAAGCTCAAACTAGAATTGAGTGATTGAAATGGATTTGGTTAAAAATAGTTGATAACACCACCTCAGGATGACGCTGCTAGTATTGACTCTAGTTTAAGAGATGCAGCATCCAAAAGCTTAGATACAAAAATTCGTATATCACATTGGATGAGCTGACAGATCAAAACTCGTTGAATACAGTTACTGAAATTAAAATAAAATTGAAGAAATAAAAATATTTCCGTTTAAAATGATTTTTTTTTTATTATATAAGAACAATCAGTATGGATAAGAACTGTCAGTGTTAAAAATGAATATTTTTTTCAGTCATAATCTTATAAAACAGAATTATGAAGATGTGGTATATGAGAATTACGAAATACAACGTATTTAAGTGAATTAATGCTATTGTTCTGTTGTAGGAAAATTCACTAAGACGCTAACAGGGCAGTACGCCAGCCAGTGAGCATTGATACCCGTTGTGGGACCACAACTGTCAACTGAGCAGAATACAGCCGTCAACAGGGCAGAATACAGCTGTTATCAGTCAATTGTGGTCACACCGAACATTTGTGGTTACACCAGGTAATCACAACGATCGAAGTAAGTACAGCGAAATTGCACCGAACATTTGTGGTTGCACCAGGTAATCACAACGATTGGTGTAAGTGCAGCGAAATTGCACCGAACATTTGTGGTTACACCAGGTAA
>JAHWFP010114353.1:0-14828 GCA_023313725.1 Lithobius niger
CTCCTTCGTTATTGAGTGAAAATTTGGTACGTCCTCGTGCAATTGGGAGCAAGCTGTTAAGGCTAACTAACAATATACTTGCTGCTAGATGGTGTCACGGTGTGTTCGTAATGTTCTTAATGTTTTCAGTCGGTGATAGTGCCACTTTAAAATGGAAAATCAATTAGCGTAAATCCGTTCCATTTTTACTGCATCTGATGTACGAAACTCATATTACGCGTAAATTCAGTAAAAGATCGTAATTTAGAACGGGGTAGACATACAACACCTTCTTTGATCCACTTTTATGACCAGTTTATGCGTTAAGCCTAACTTTAATGAACTGGAGACCCAGCCAAAGTTTCCCTAAAGTAAAAGCAGTATCAGCTTTATCTTCCACAATGCTCCGCAAAAAGCAACACAATTAGCGATGCATCAGGTTTGCTCTGCCACGACATCTGTTGACAAATGGTGTATCCACAGATGGTCACCCATTTGCAAGCTCTCCACTTGCCGTCAGGATGGCGCCACCTACCAAAAATCCCCTATATGTGATACGGTTATAACTCTAGGAGGCTTTAACACGTGTGTGCATTAAGAGTCTTAAAAAGTAAGTTTTTTGCTGCGGACAACCTTGACAAAACAGAAAAGTAGTTAAATGTAGCATTAACCGCACAGATATTTAATACATTTTTAAAATTTGTAAATTTTTTTCACGAGCGTAGGCAGACAGGCACGAATAGATAACAAACAGAGGTAAATCATTCGCTATGATAAAACGGGGAAGAAGAAAAGGTGAAAAAAGGCCCTTCATAACCAAATTTGAACCTAGGATTTCAATAGTGTGTTCCCACGTCTAATACGATCAAAATATTGCACAATTTTTTTGTCGGCAACCAGGCCCGGACTGGCCATAGTGACAAGGGGCATATGGTCCCACCCATAGATTCGTAAGGGGGCTTTTTTAGATTTTATAGTTACAAGTAAAATTTGTGTTGTTGATGAATTTTTTCTCGTTGCAATTTCCCGGTTGTCTTAAAATACGGTCTCTTCCTTGATCATTTCATATGCAAACTCAATGCAAGACGAGTGTAAGGAACATGGGCCTTTTAAAGAACATTTTAAACTCAATCTTTGCCTATCGTTGAAAACGAGACACATTTGACACAGCGTATTACTTAATTTGGCTACAGGAAGTCATCTGCAGACAGTCTCAGTAGGCATATGAAACGTCCTTTTTTTGGAGCTTTATTTTTTTTCGAAGGGGGGGGTCACAATATTTTGGACCTTGAGTGTGTAGGTCAAGATTTTATTTGGGTTTTGAAGGGGGGGAGGGAAGAAGGTATTAGGAGGTAGCATTTTCATTTCCTCCGTAGCCCTCATGCCATGAACATTGACTAGTCCATTATGAACTCGCATAATCCCCCCCCCACTCCCCCGAATTGTGTTTGGGGGCCTTTTAAAAGTCCATGACACTTGGGCCCCAGGATTGCACTCCGGGCCTGACGGCAATAAATGTCAACCAGCGGTTAAATGCATCGTACTCCTTGTTTTAAGACGTATTTATTACATGTTGGTAATGTTACTAGTATTTTATTTCCGACTTCATCCCTAGGTGGTACTCATTATTACGTTCTGCGAATTATTTTGGATTCAGTATTTTGTTTTGCAGCATACTGTGTCTTATTAACAAATCTTGCCACATTTTAAACCTTGTAAAACCTTGCAAAATCCTTAAAAAACTTAAATCAAACTCAAGAAGGTGTACACCTTGGGTTCCAATGCACGCATTCTCGTCTTTCCTGAGGACAGTAATGGATGAAGACAGGTCTTTTATATTAATAATGATAATAATAACAAAAACTTCATGCCGTGAAAAATACGGGAGAGAGAGAAGAGGAACTGTGGTCCACTTACGTTCAGCTCAAAATTACAACATTAAGATCAGACAGAGGACTTTGACACGGATAATTAGGATGAAATTGGCACACAGTTACTTTAACTCAACAGAAACCTAGAAAAATCCAATGCTTACAGCCTGATTTTGAATAAAGTTAAGGAGGAGACACTGACGACAGCACTGGGCAAAGCATTTAACCACCCTATTACTGAAAAAGTACTTACAACAGCACAACTTTGACCCCTGAACAACCAATTTATACTTACGGCCCCTAGTTTTACTAATGTTTCGCACTTCAAACAAGTTGCTGGGATCAAGAACTGTTTGTCCATGCAGAATGGAGAAAGTAGGGTGGAGGTATTTTTTTTTTTTAATTAATTTTTTCTTTGAGCCTTAAGTCTGCCGAAGCAACTGAATGCTTGTATGGCTGAACCGGCGCGTAGTCGCCTTAGTTCAAGCGAATCCAATCCCAACTCTGCAAAAGCGCCGGATAAGAAAGTAAATGACAGCCCGGGATGGATTTGGTAAAGCATCTTAGCACGCTCTCCAGGCGCTCAATATCACCAAAGAGGTGGGGAGACCAAACTGGGATGCGTACTGGAGAATTGGCCTAATATACACCTTACATGCCCAAATTAACGTTGGGATATTACCAGACGTAAAACCACTTTTGATGATTGCTCCTCTCTGTTTGGCCTTACATATAATTTGCTCACAAGATTGTTTTGATTATAATAATCAAGATTTTAATTACATGCAAGATTACAACAACAATTATGAAAATAGTTAAAGTTGCTAGAGTTTGCTTCATTTCTTGCTTGGCAGTTGCTACTAACAAAATGCCAATACCTGTAGATCTCTTAAGCATCAAAAATTTGTAAACTTCAATATTAACATGCACACCGCAGTAACGGTTATTACAGTAGTAATACCCAGTAAAGTTGGTGTAGGTTGTGGCACACTGGAACATTTCTCACACTGGCACATTTCTCACACATGAGCTGATTAGATGAACACAGTCACGTTAGATGTAGTTGCTAGTTGCCTGCTATACTTTGTTCCACATTATGTTTTCAGAAAACTGACTGTATGACGTCACGTTTTCTTCTACTACGAGTGCAAAAAATCCGTAAACATCCCATTCGTAAACTCTAACAGTAACTTTGTTGAGTCTACAAGTGTGATATCCACATGTTTTTGCACTCTTAGTGCAAGGAAACGAGTCGTCGTCCAGTCACTTTTCTGAAAACATAATGTGGAACAAACTATAGTAGTACGTAAGTTGCAAAGTGTTCCTTTAGTGTTTCTGTGGCTTTAAGGGTTTGAATGTTGCCAATAAGTGTCCTGCTTTGGTCGTTCCTAGTCGGTTGTGTATTTTTGTATGGATCAGGCCAAAAAAAGTAAAAGACATACGTTCCATGAATGCAGAAGATTCTACAGCAGTGTTTTTTGGGTTGGTTTAATTTCTTTTGTACTTGTAATCAACAGTTTTGTGTCAACCAGGTCCTTGATTATAATCAGGTAAATTTTAATTTTAATCAAGTTATTACAACCAATGATTATAATCATTAGATAATAATCGTAACAACCTTGGTTTGAATTCCTTGAATTCCTTTTATAGTCATTGCAGGAGATCAATTTCTGTTGGTAAATTGAGTTATATACTTACCAAGCCAAAGGTAGACGTGGTTGGAACGAGATAACAGTCACGCCAGTCTTGCTCAGAGTCATCTGTCTCGTTGGCACTCCCATTACAGCTACCCGTTGTTGCATTGAAGATTGTTCCATTGCACATTGTATTATTGGCATCAGTATCATTAGACAAGGAAGGATTGCCAAATAAAGTGACATTGACCGTTAACGAGGAGTTCCTCTCAACTATGTGACCAGTATAGTTGGAGTCTGTCACATTGTCACCTAAAAAGACGTTTGTTCCATTGAAAGACAAGTTGTTGCCACTGAAGAAGACTTGTGGTAAGACTGTTGAGGTATTAATTGTGACATTTTTGGCGTTTCCACGACTTATACCATCAGTCTGCCCCTGGCCTTCCGTTTCTCCCGGACCTGGCCGGAGCACGAAGCACGTGATTGAGAACAAAAAATAAGTGCAGAACATGGCAAAAGAACGGTGAAATCTGAAAAATAAAGAGAAATGGACAGTTCAACAAGGGGTGTCAACTTGGATCAGCACGGTTCAACATGCAGGCTATGTTTGTTTTTCAATTACTTAGGTCGGGAAATAACCTTGTCCGTTAGTTAGGTTATTTAGAAGGTTTTAAAGAAGAACGGTCTGTTGAAATAATTTATCATATTAATTGTACCCAGGCTAGAAATGCAGTGCTGTTTTCTGATGGAATAAAAGGAAAACCCAACACACAAAAATATGATTAAAAAAAGAGAGTCTGAATTTATTAAGATTTACCTGAACTTGACGAAGGAGTTCCACTTTGCATGCAGGAGATCCATAACCATCCTGTCCATCATATCGATGTGACCCTCTCTGTCCTGAAATCAATCAACCCGTTAATAAGTTTTAGTTCACGGCGGTGATGTCACGCTAACACATCCCCATGTTGAAAGTTTAGTCATTGTCTACGGTTAATCTGAAAACCCACACCCGTCACCGTGGGTTAATTTTGATAACCCACACTTTTTTGATAACCTAACACTTTTGTGGGGTCTACACTAGTACACAACCCTTAATCCACCACGAGACATAATGACCGACCTTTCATACCTGCACGACACAAATTTAGCCAGCACACTCAATTACAAAACTAGGTTACTGATACTTTGAAATACACCTAAAAACCTATGATTCAAGCGAATAGCACATTTATACGCTAATATCATTTAAACTATTAAAGTAGGAAAGAATGGTTTTACCTTAACCACAAAAGTCAGTGACAGGGACTGGGTCACTGACGTCTTCTCTATTATCTCTTACTTTCGTAGACAGGTAGTTTCTAACCCGGAAGTTTCTGCTCAGGAATTTGCATCAGTTGTATGTAAACAATTCTTAAATTAACTATGAGTCACAAATAAAATTTAGAAATAGAAATGGTGACTATAATACGATTTCATTGCAAAACGGGTGCAGCTCGTTGCCTAACAGTGGTAACCCATTCAATTACCTTTGATGCAAAGAAGACATTTCCACCTTTCAAATGAAAGTTATTGGAATCATACATCTGCATTTTCACAACAGCAACTGAATTGAAAATGAGCGAAAAATCTCATGGTGACAGTGATACCAGACCAGCCCCTAGTAAAACGGTAAAAACAGGGGTAGATCCTGTCAGTTACCCTTGATGTAAAGAAGACATTTTCACCTTTCGAATGAACCTAATTGGAATCATCCATCTAAATTAGAAACGTCACAACAGTAGTCGAAGTTGAAAACGAGCGACTTTGATACGAGCCTCTAGTAAATCGGGCATAGTTTATTTCCTACAGTGGTGAACCCTTTCAATTTCCTTTATGCAAATAAAACAGTTCTACCTTTCGAATGCACGTAATTGGAGTCATCCACGTGAAATAGAAACTGAGCAACAGCAGTTAAACGTTGTAAGTTGGCATTAAATTAGCCAAAAATGTCCCAAAATTTGTCTCGAAAACTATAAGAGATATGTAAAAAGGTATAGGACCTACATTGTAGATTACATTATTGCAAACAACTCTTATCACAACCGGTTTTGTGTACTGTTAATGGTTCTTGCATAATAGACCAAAATGGCATAAAATTGAGCAGAAATTGAGCGCCATTTTGGCTGCCATATTTAATGTTGAAGGTTAAAGCTGGGCACCCTTCAGAATCTTACACATCCTTTACATCCCTCCACAGAAGGTTCACAGAATAGAGTAGTCATAATTTTGTTGTCGAATTCAGTCCTCTTTTTCCATTTAGGAGTAACCACAAAACCTATTGGGTGGGTTGTATCACGGATTTTCTGGACATGCCGAAGGAAGAATTTACTCTGTTGTAGGAGCCCCCCTCTCCCGACATTAACCACATTATCACGAATTTATGGGGTTGGGGAGGAGAATTTGTACGTCCCTATTGAAACGTGTTACATTCATTCCTATTAGATCCATCCGAGTTTTCAGAGGGCGCCACACGTTCCATCTGGTAATTTTTGCTCATTTTTCAGCCCAAATCTAAAATAATCTAAATTACAATTAAGCTAAACTAAATAATAATTAAATACGAGCTAGTCTTGTTTAGTTTAGTTTAATTTTAGGCTGAAAACTGCGTAGAAATTCCCACATAAACCTCATGGCGCCCTCTATAAACTTGGACGGAATTAATAGGAATGAATCTAAGACGTTCCAGAAGGGGTCTCAGTCATAAATTCTCTTCCCCTACTTTATAAATTCTTGACATTATAAATACTGCTGAGTATTTATCATTTAAGGCGAATATTTGCGTGCAACGTGGGACTGCCCTCAGAAGTTTCATTCAGCTGTTTTTGCTGTTTTAGTGGTACGACCACTTCATGAAGAACAGTGAGGTTAGAAATTACAGATTCATTGTAGGGTACTTTAGCATTTGACAGTATCACGTAATTAAGCCATAGCCAGAATATAGGGACGGAGTGGGCATACGGGAAAATGGGAAATTTCCCGTAGAACCTAAGTGTCGAGTCATCATACCTCGCTTAGCTACTCTACTACTCTGTTTTACACAATCATCACTGCTAACAAAGTCGAAACTTTAGGAGAAATAAAGTTTATTCAGTGACTAAGGCAGCTGGTGTTGTTAAACACGAATTGCAGATGGTAATTTTAATACCTAGGCATTATTAAAAAATGTGCGCATTGCGGACTCATTATAAAATAAACCTCTGAACTTGTCTCCTACCCTGACTTTAATAATACTTAGCTTTAACAATCGCTGGGCCAAAATTAACATTTTAACGGCGCCTAAATACCAGTCCCAACAAGCCCATGCTTGTGTACTAAAAAAAATGGTGCCTAGAAGCAAACATTTTTAGGTCTACAAACCAACAGGTATACAGACTGAGCTATCACCACATGAAAGTAAAGATTTGTATCTACTTAATAACTATACTAATTTTAAGCTCAGTGTTTGCATAGGTCTTTACTATATATTAATCAGGCTATCACACTTTCTTAAAGAGAACCCTAATAAGTCTTTTTTTTTTAAGTCTGACTACTCCAGAGCAAAGCTATAAAATTTAACTTAGCTCTTAATACTGGTGACCAAGTACCAAAACGGTTTTTTTTAAACTTTTTATTTAACGCATACCTGTAGAACTACTTTTTATTAACGAATTTATATATACCATGAATTTTCAGAATTGTATCTATACTAGAAGTCACACCAGTGTAGTGGGTGATGTTTAAGCTGCTGTTTGGAAAACTGGTTGAATAGATAGCTTATATCAAGCAGTGCCGGATTTAAGTTCTTGCCGCCTGTAGGCCCAATCACAATGCCGCTCTTCAATGCCCCCAAAACTTTCCGTCTCCCAGACTCTTACGGAATTTTTAATTTACCCCCCCCCCCCCCATCTATCACCTTTCCTAGTTTGTATGTTCGTTTGCAATCCATAGAAAATTTGTGGGACAAAGAATAACTTATGCTACGTTCCTAAGCGAATTAATTAAAAGTAACCTATTTCCGTTGCCCTTTGAACTTAAATTAAGAAACTTTAGGGATTTGCTTACCTACTAGGGACTTGTCCCTTTCTTCTCCCCTGTTTTTTGTAATGAGCGCCGCCATAGATTACAAAGTTAACTAGATATACCGTCTTACTTCTTCCCGTCCTACACGGAGCTCTGGCGGTAGTTGCGGCTACTAACATCTCTGCTAATGCTTTGCCTTCTGCTGCTTCGAAGGCAAAAGCATTGGCAGAGCTCCGCGTAGGACGGGAAGAAGTAAGACGGTATATCTAGTTAACTTTCTAATCTATGGCGCCGCTTAGTTTCGCTCGTACATGGCTACTCATTTTATTTCACTACTGAGATCAAACACATGACAACCACCCCAACACAAAGTTGCCATGCAATGAAAAGTTCGTATATAACGTAGCTACGTTTTAAAGAAAAAGTCAGTAGGCTCTACTCACGTATAGCACTGATCCTGCATTCAGTGGGCAGTGACATGAATTGAGTTGATGGAGAAAAAATGTCGAATTGTTATGTCAGCGTTTCTCATGCACAGTTTTTTGTAAGCCGTCATGCCGCCCCTAAAAAAAGTGCCGCTATAGGCCCGGGCCTGCTTATAAATCCGGCCCTAATCTCAAGGATCGCTTCCTTCGTGGCGATTTTACTTTGGTTTACCAGCTTTTGAAATGCTTCGTTGATCCTAATGTTACTCCGTTTTGCTACAGTTCTGGTGTCACTCGTGGTCACTATAGCGTGGTAGCATATGTAGGCCCAATCGTCTCAAAAACTGTTTCACGGAAAGAGTTATCTCAACATGGGATGCTCTTCCTGACTCTTACCACTGCACCTTCTCTTTGTGTCTTCAAATCTCGTTTTGACCGTCTTCAATTCTGAGTTCTGTGTGAGAGGGGAGTGCCGTTATGTTATGTGTGAAGTTGCATTATACTATCATATTATATGTTATGTTATATGTTATTTTATGACTTTGTTACATCGTTTATGACGTATCCTAGAACATGTAAGAATGTCACGAGATGCGTTTCCGCAATGAAAATTGTGCATCGTATGATAAGGTTAGAAATTCCTTGGACATGTTTCCACAATGTACCTTCTTCTGGTTGATTCTAAATACCTCGTGATGTACCGGGAAAAGCTCAAGTGGAAAATCTGCCATTGACTGCCGTTACGTAGTCCTTTCTTTGGAGGTGGTTTTTGCCGAAAATAAAGGATACAAGATACTATGATAGTTGCTACTTCTTGCACTATGCTTTCATCCATAGTATAAAATGTAGTTCAATGTAGTAAAATGTGGTGGTTAACTATGGCATTTTGCTTCTTTTACCATCGTTACATATTATTATATCAGTAAAAATAAACCAGACTAATGGGTTTCCACCAGTTTCCACCCTCGAGTCCCCCACCAATCTGCATCCATTCGAACATGATCACTGATATTTGACTGGATACTCACTCCATAGACAATGAGGTTAAGTGCGGACACATTATTGATCTCTCCAGTCGCCGTATCGATGGTATCTATGTGTTGTAAAGGATACGCGGCACAAACGATACCACCAATCTGCCAGTAGACCTCCCGCTCCAGTTTCAAAATGTGGAAGAAGATGTCCTTGCAAGCCAGCTTGGCCGCCAGGGTCAGGGGGGTCAGGCCCTGCCAGTTCTTGATGTCCATGCTAGCGCCAAGTTCGAATGCCATGTTGAACGTATTCTGAAGAAGAAAAAAAAAAAGAGAAGAAACTACAAATCTTGGAAATAACCATCCAGGTTTTCTTGCTGCATTTAAAGGGAAAAATCTGATGAAAGCATGCAACTAAATTCAGTATCCATGGTTTTGCTTTAAATGGCGTAGTAGTCATTGCTTAGTCTTGCAAGACTTACTGATTTTGCTGCAAAGTAACCATTTACTTGAATTTGACACTTATTTTTTAGTTGAGTTAAATCACTGTTGAATTCAGTGTTTGGGCCCTTCCACTTTTTTCAAAAATGTTTAGGCCCTTATTTCAAAAATTTTATTTTTGAAAAATTGAAATGAATTCGTACGAAAATTGCATCTCTCAAAATTGCAGGAGAACGTTTCAAATTTATGCTGATTTTTTAAAAATACCCTAGCTTCCCAGGACGTCACTGCGAGGAAGCTTACGACGCTCCCGTAAGCCTTCTTGTTGAGGGGGCTCCTCCTCTCGACGTAATGGCAAATCTCGAGGTCCTTTCAGCTCATTCCCGGGGACGTGAGACCCCTTCCAAACCGACCTTGGTTAAAGTATTTTAGTTCATGGAAGATTTAAAGGAACCCCCCCCCCCCAAAAAAAAAAAAACGAGATACACCTCAATTTTTCTCGTTTTTATTCTTAAATTTTTTATCGAACAAGTAGAGTTTACTTTATTTAGCCACTCTTAGTCCCTGCCTTGCTGCAGACCTATTTTAAACATGGTTGCTGAATGATTCTCTTGTAATCCTAGCACAGGCATATCATTGAAATTAAAATGTATACGTTTGATGGAAAAGCTTTAGCGTGGATAAGGCATATCTAATCGGTCGTTCTCAGCGTGTTGTTCTCGGTACCTCCAGTTTTCTACCCCAATCAGTATCATTCAGCTACAAGTCACTGGCTTTGCTATTTCTCCAGTATTAAACTAAAGTAAGTAAACATTTGTGGTGTCCTTCAGGGCGTGATATTTTATTTGTGCATTCAGATTTTAGACACGTTAGAGCAAGGAGGCGAGTTCCTTTAAATATTAAGAGACAGAGTTGTAAACTGCACACATCTTGAACCTGTAACGTTAGCTATACAGACTGAACGATATGGGTGACAATTTAACTTAGTGCTGAACCGTTGGCTGACTGAGAGCTGAGTCAGCAACTCGAAAGCCCCTGACTAACAACATACCCGCTGTGCTGCTTAAGGCAGTGTGAGAAACTCACCAGCCTATCTTCCTGCCTTCTGGCTATCTGTGTTTTAACTTTTTTTTTATTTTTCTTTATGCTTTAAAAAATACTTTTATGAGTTCCTTCAGCTTTAGAATTGGGTACTATGGGTTTTAAATTGAGCCAGTCTTCAAGAAACAAAACTCGAGTGCTCCAATGGATTTTAAGTTTCTACAGCATCTAATGCTAGGGGTACCAAAACAATAAAAACCGTAATATCAACCAGTGATTAAAAAAAAAGCAACAAAACAACCAGTACTGGAATCAATATCAGCAATTAAAAACCGAATAACTAAAACCAATAATTAAAAAACAGTAATAAAATATAGCATAAAAAGCAGCAATAACACAAAAACAATTATTAAAAACCAGTAATAAAATAACAATAAAGCAGCGACAATAACGCCTTATTAAAATGCGGATCTCGTATCTGAGTCAGTCGTTGAGGTCAAAACATCAGCTTTACATCATCAGGTTTGTCAAGAAAATGCTGTGAGATAGGATTTCTTGGACCTAAAAATACTTTTTTTTTTTTACTTGGATAAAGGATTTAAAAAAAAAACGGTTTTTTTTTTAGGCCTAAGAAAACCGCTCTCCCAGCATTGGATTAACAAACTATGCTATCGGTTTTACCTGCGCATATATTCAGTGCACCTTGCAGCTATCTCAAAGACAAGCTCGAGACACGAACTCCGCAGTGAATCAAGGCGTTATTGTCACTGCTCTATAATAAAAAAAAAACACACTAATAATTTAAAAAAAAAACAGTATTAAAAATCAGTAATACCCGAATTTATTCAAAATTACTTTTAAAAATGGGGTGGAAATTGGAGGCAAAGTGACTTACAAGTTTCTCGTGGATAACGAGCATGTGCAAAACGGTATTTCCGTTAGTGTCCTGCATGTCCGGGTCCGCACCTTTTGCTAAAGTTAATCGATAACTTTCTTCTTGACCGAGACACGCCGCAAACGACAGGGCATATTCGCCCCAGTACACGTACCTGGCATTAAAAAAAAGTAAAACTTATTAGCAACTCTTCAAAAAAAATAATAGGACTCAACAAAAAGTCGAAAACCACCCTTATTAGCTAGAGGTAAATCAGTAGATTTAATTTATTCTAAAATAAATACAGATACACACCGATTCCGTTGCCTTTTGCTTACTTAGCCCATTTGGATTTCCATCCTGTAGTATTTATATCCACCCAAAACCAAAACTGGTAGAAAAACCCGCCAAGTTTCCAAAAACGGTCGGCCTTTGAAGGTAGTGATATCATTCCACCAGGGAAAGGCCACCAAGGTTAATCCTATTAGACAAGTTAATCGCACCTACTAATAGTCCGAAAGTTAAATGAAAACTAGAAGATTGCTACTAGCGGTAGCAATCTTTAAGTTTTCATTTAACGTCCAAAGTATTATTCGGTGCGATTAACTTGGTTAATAGGATTAATCTTGGCGGCCTTTCCCTGGTGGAATGAAATCACTACCTTCAAAGGCCGAGCGTTCTTGGAAACTTGGCGGGTTTTTCTACCAGTTTTGGTTTTGGGTGGATATCACAACTTTCATAGGACTGTGAACGTACATAATGTTACACCGTCTGTTTAAGATGCTTCAATCCCATTTTTGCACACACTGACTAACAATCGCTGATTTCGTTCGCTTCGCTCACTCAATCAGCGCATCCCCTTCAGTTGTTTTGTTATTCGTAAGCTTCAACAAAGAAGGTCAATTGAGTAGTTACACCCGTTGTCAATCGTGTAACACTCAAACTGCATTGTTTACAAAATTTTAAGCAATTCAACAATGTATTGTTCACAAAGTTGTTAGCCACTTAAAGGTACATTCCTCCCAACGCCATTTTTCTCGATCCTCCACACGAACTACGGGCCCCCCCCCCCCCCCCCGTATCCACTCAATCCACTGCTAAAAATCCGTTTTTAAATATGGTGTCTAGGAGTTTTATGTTAAATATTAGGACGTAATTTAATCGCATCCTGCTAATATTTACCTTGCAGTAACCATGACGTTTCATGTGTGTGTGTGCATGTACTAATTTTTTTATCGTTTGCTAATAATCGTCATGAGATCAAAAAACTAAAAGAATAATGCGGTAAAAATTAAAATTATTTATGCCAATAGATCGCCGAAGAAAAATTATAAGATACTAGCCTAAAAAATTATAAAATGTGATGTTAAAATACAAAAATCTTTCAGGTTTGTGACGACACAATTTTTGCGTTGATGCTGTTTCATCTACTAGGTCCAAGGCTAACTGAGATAACTGAGCCAACTGCGAGGAATGCAGCTACTATCTCAATTGGCCCTGTGTTACTACGCAGAGACTCAAGAAACGATGCGACAGTAACACGCGCGGATGGAGATCAGCGCGTGGCTGGTATAGGGTAAGAATCAATAAAAATGGCGTTGGGAAGAATGTACCATTATGCACCGTTGCCAGATTGGGGGGGGGGGGGTATGTAGAATCTTGGCCAAAACAGTGTCTGTAAATTGCAAAATAAAATCTGCAGATATATAAAAATGAGAATTTTCCCTTCTTCATATGGTTTAACTTCTTTTGTGATGCATAGTTATAATTTAAAAAAAACAACTTCTTTACCACTGATCTTTATACACTACGTGGTCACAGCAAATAATTATGTTGTGTGGGTATCTTTACAAGAATCTAGCACTTAAAAGTTAACACTGAAATTAACTTTCCTTAACCTTCCAGTTACAACGACGAAATTGGGGCATAACTTTAGTCTTTGTCATCACTACTTTCATTGCTCTTACGTAAGTGCGGAGTCACCGGTAAGTTAAAAGGAGGCTGGAGACGAGAGATTCAACACAAATATGTAGATTTTAATGAATTTGAATAAAAAATCTTTTATCTGGAAAATTCGTGACATCTGTAGATATACAGACTTCTCTGTGGATCTGGCAACACTGAATTAACGATTCATTGTTCACAAAATTTTAACCCATTTTAAAAGATGTACTGTTCACAAAATTTTAAGCAATTTAACGATGCGTTGTGTACAAAATTTTAAGCCATTAACAGTGTATTGTTTACAAAATTTTAGCAATGTATGTGTTAACAAAATTTTAAGCCATTTAACGATGCATTGTTTACAAAATTTTAAGCAATTTAACGATGCGCCGTTTACAAAGTTTTAAGCAGCTTAACGATGAACTGTTTACAAAATTGTAAGCAATTTAACCAAAGTAGTTAACGTAAAAAAAAAAACATTTCACCTGTACGAAGAGAAACAATGTTGTAATTAACATATAGACAAGTTAACAGCTGTCGTGGAGTCGGTGCTGGAGCAAAGGCTTGTGTGGTACCATTAAAAATAAATAAAATAAAAATGAAATTCGTGCGTCATTGACCCAGGTCTGAAGACCATACATGAATTTTTTTTAATTTCTTTGTTAACTTTTAACTAAATAAATAATTTCTTGCGAAGGAAGAGGTCAGGTTTGCATAGAAACCACTTATACCAAGCGGCAAGTAAGGAAAAAAAAAAGAGGGGGGGGGGGGGGCGGTCAAACGAAAAAAAGTTCTGGTATGCATTTACAGAATTTAGAAAAAATCTAACTGTTTAAGTTCTCACTTGAAACTCAACAGTAAAGGAACACAAACAAACTTTCCTGTAAGATCTCATATATGGCAGTATTGCTGTACTGTTTAGTCCACGTAAAACCTTACTACTGTATTCCAATATTTTTACCATTTTTACGTTTGCAGACGGTAGATCAGCTAATGATTGGTGCATTCTACTTGGCGAAACGACGTCGCTGGAAAATGTTTAAAAACTAATCGTCTTAATACGTTGTTGGAGTTCGTGAGTCGGTGAGGCTTAAACAATACGTAGTTGCCCCTTGACTGGGCAAAAGCTCACGACAACACAGATACACTGAAAGAATTTTAATTTTCAGCACTTTTGTTGGTGCCTTGTTCACCTATAAAACGAAACATTACAATGAGTGTGTCATAGAATGCTCTCAGGTAAAAAGCGCTCCACCCAACATACTTACAAATAAATTAAAACAGTAAAAACAGGGAGTGACCAGCTCTAACGAGATAATCAGACGAGATCACTGGCTAGCCGGTGGAGGACGTGGCCATAGCGATTAAGGCGCTATGCAAGTGGTCTGGGGGGAAACCAGCTACCGGGAATCCGGGTCATGCCACTCCGACGAAACGTAAGTGCATAAAGGTGGCTTACTGAACTACGTTATTTCTTGTGTATAATTTCGCTAATGGCTAATTTCCAATTTTCCAAGTATCGAAAAAATATAACCACAAAAAAATCCCCAAGGGGGGGGGGGATGAGGCTTAATGGCGCGTCGACAGCTTGGTCATTAGCGCCAACC
>JAHWFP010114354.1:629-22249 GCA_023313725.1 Lithobius niger
TAAGCTATACAAATTGAAAATCGGTTCATTGGTTTGGTCTCTAGGTAAGAGCAAAAGTTTTAGCCCATTTGGCTTTCCGGGTCAAGAATATTGTAGTTACATTAAAATAGCCTGCGAAAGGCCCTAGGCCTTATCCATACCTACGTTTTATTAAGCTATAGAACTTGAAAATCGGTTCACTGGTTCGATCTCTAGGTAAGGGCAAAACTTCTAGCCCATTTGGCTTTCCGTGTGAAGACTATTGTAGTTACATTAAAATAGCATGCGAAAAACCCTAGGCCTTGTCCGTACCTACGTTTTAAGCAATATAACTTGAAAATCGGTTAAGTGGTTCGATCTCCAGTTGAGGGCAAAGAGTCCCAACAGCAACATTAATGATTTTTGCTCAGTGCTCTACTATAATAATTGCTCTGCCGACGAGAATACTGCAGTCACATCAAAATTGGATTCAAAAGGCCCCTGTCGATGATAATACGTACATTTTAAGCTATACAAATTGAAAATCGGTTCATTGGTTCGATCTCTTGGTAAGATCAAAATTTCTAGCCCATTTGGCTTTCCGTGTCAAGAATATTGTAGTCACATTAAAATAGCATGCGAAAAACTCTAGGCCTTGTCCATACCTACGTTTTAAGCTATAGAACCCTAAATTTAGTTCAGTGGTTCGACCTCCAAGTGAGGGCAAAGAGTACATTAATGATTTCTGCCCAGTGCTCTGCAATAATAATTGCTCTGCCGACTAGAATACTGCAGTCACATCAAAATTGGGTTCAAAAGGCCCTGGTCGGTGTTAATACCTACATTTTAAGCTATACAAATTAAAAATCGGTTCATTGGTTCGGTCTCTAGGTGAGAGCAAAGGTTTTAGCCCATTTGGCTTTCCGTGTCAAGAATATTGTAGTCACATTAAAATAGCCTGCGAAAGGCCCTAGGCCTTGTCCATACCTACGTTTTAAGCTATAGAACTTGAAAATCGGTTCAGTGGTTCGATCTCCAGGTTAGAGCAAAGAGTCCCAACAACAACAACAAGAAGGAGAAGAACAAGAAGAACAACAACAACAACAAGAAATGGCCATGCTGTGGACGCCGGACGGTTCAATTGTTGTCATTAAAATTTGTAATGCGGAGAAATAGTTACGACACGACCCCAAATACCGAATTTCGTTGGTCTATGTCAATTTTGGGCGAAACTATAGGAGTTCAAAGTTTGACGTTTAACATGGAAGTTCATGCTGAGGCTTACATAAGGACCGCTACCGCGGTCCTTGATCATTATCACTGTGACTGTATGCAATAGTAACGTTGAGGGATGATGGATGCTTGCCTGCAGCCATCCGTTTTGTTGAGTGACGCCTCTGATGTCTTAATCCACATAAGTTCATGACGTCATGAAGGCGGGTTTGTGACGTCATGAACAACATTTTTAGCAAGAAAAGGAGCGTATTTGACTTTCTAAACTTAACCACTTTATATTTCATTCTTTGCTTATATGGTCCATGCTATACTTGCCCATTGTGCAGCAACAAACCACGAGGAACAACGCAAGGAACACCGCTGTCCAGTTCATCTTGACTAATAGTTTGTCATCAACCTCCATTTTCAGCTTCTAGAAAGGCCAGTTAGACATCACATATGTTCTCATGGTAATGGTTCAGAAAATAAATAATGTTGCGTGTTGATTTCTCCACTTTCTGTTGCTCTAAGCAACTATGTTGGTAAATACAAGACTAACGGGGTATTGGCTTCAGTTTTGAATACGATATTGAATTGCAGTTTTCCGCCCAAAAGAAAACAGTCTGAAATGCAATTAAAAAAAACAGAAACAACGATTACAGTGTTCGCATAACTCCACGCCTTTTGTACAGTTTTGCATATTTCAACAAAATAACATAACGTAATATAACATGAGAGAAGACGACCTAAAAAAAAGGTATTTGGCCCACAGGCAAGTATCTAGTCTCTGCAAAATAATCATACATCATCAGTAAAGGCGGTAGCCTGTACTGCAAGATTTGACCTTAACCGCCCATGTTAAAGCCACAATTTTGTTGCTTAATTTCTCTCTGTCTTTCAATATTTCTGTCGCTCAAATTTAGTATATAAGCTTTGTTGGACTTGGTGAACGTGTTTCCGAACTTTTATTAATTTCCGATTTGTCACATTGGCGATCTGGACTAGAGCTGGAATCGTGATTTTCATTTTAGGCTTGTTGTTGTTGTTGGCACGACACGGTTCCACTGAGCTCACTACAGATCAAACTATTGTCCTATTAAAGCTGGTTCTTAGCTCATTTTACAGGTGCCCTTTCCGTAAGGTATTTTCTAATTGGTCAAGAGTGGTTCAGGAGTTGGGGAGAGAAAGAGAGAGAATGAAATTTTATTGGGGTTACAGCCCAAGGCTATTTACGCCCACTCTAAATAAATAATCAGTACATCAATCCACAATCTGTCCACTTAAAACGAAGCGAAAAACACAACAATCCACAATTTGCACACACTAAACAAAGTGAGCGTTAGCCTACATGAATCTATCAGTTGCCTACAACAAAACTCTCGTAGACTTTGACACAGGCACGAAACAGGACGAGGGCTGAAGAGATTTACACGAGTGCAGAGGTTGCTTCACAAAGAGGGCAACACACCGGAGACGCCGAATACCCTGCTACCCAGCATGTCCTCTGACGACACATCCCGAACCCAATGTAGAATTTGCTTACGCTCCGTTGTCCATTGCGAGCAGTATAACAACAGATGCGACACACTTTCCTGCTTACCGCAGGCACAAGATGATGAGAGATTCCAACCTATTCGCATTCTGTGCGACTGGTGTAGACAGTGGCCTGTCCTGAGACGCGACAGAATTCTGGCCATTCAGAACGGGAGCACTTCGAGTGCGTTTTTGTGTGCGTTTTTGATTGTTTTACACTGTTTTAAACATTGTTATTATGCAACAGTGTCAATCAGCAAACGCCAGCTGCAAGACGTCGACTGCAGATTAAAGGATTTGTTTCGATGTCGGTTTATGGAAACCGAAATTGATAAAGACACAAAACATTAAAACAAGCTAATTTAAACTGCATGGTATTCCAAAATAGCACGAATTAGAAAGCAAAAAAGCGAACTCGTTTAATGCTTAAGTTAAGGTTTAACTGATCAGAAGTTAAAACAGCAAAGGGACACAAATAAACTTTCCTGTAAGGTTTTAGATACCGCAGTGTTGCTGTACTGTTTAGTCCACGTGAAACCTTACTGCTGTATCCAACCATTACACACGTAAATAAAATTATAACCATAGCTCAAATTTCAAAAGTTTTCCTGCACAAATAAAAGAAGAATACTGTAAGGCAGGCTACACACTAGACTACTTTCTTGGCTAAATTTTTTCAGTGTTCTTCAGTCACGTCGTCTACGTTTCGTTCATCACCCTATTGGTGATACGTATATCATTTTTCAAGATTTTCAAACACTTTTCCAGATATGGGATTTTATTATTACTTTCAGGACATTTCCAGGTTTTCGAGGAATCGCATGAACCAGTAGAGCTGTGCTAACCAAACAAAGACAATTAGTTTTTTAATATTTTCCAGCGATGTCGTTTAGCCGAGTAGAATCCAAGTTTAGCCGATCTATCGTATGCAAAACTAAAATTGAGTACAGCAGTTAGGTTAAACAGCACAGAAACACTGCGGTATTTGAAACCTTAAATGACATTTTTGTTGTATCCCTTTGCTATTTAGACTTCGGATCAATTAAACCATACTTTAAGCATCAAAAGAGTTGATTTTTTGTTTGTTTTCCAATAAAGTAAACTTTCACAGCAAAACGACTAGTATCGCAAAAGTAAAGTACCGCAAGACGCCCAACAATGAAAATGGTCGAGGGTGTTAATTCGGTTGAAAGTTGGTATTGGCTCATTGCTGCCGACTAACAATTTAAACGGACGGAAAGCCAATGGGCTCGAGATTGGATAAATAAATACGGATGCAAACCTATTTACGATGCCTTTTGGACTTATATGTCAGACTGCCTGAGCGGGGAATCGAAGCCAGGACCTTTGAAATCAAAGGCCAAGGTCCTACCGCTGAGCCTTACTGACACGGCCTTTAAAAGGAAACGTCCATAGGCAGCAATAAACACGCACACATATACATGTAAGCATACACTTTTTCCAATCGCCACTGGAGGGACGCTTTATTGCGCGCTACACACCAGTGAAACCGAAAGAAACTCACAAGAAAGCGTGAAATAATGGTTTAAACGGGACGGAAAGCTAATGGGCTCGAGATTGGCTAAATAAACACGGATGCAAACCTATTTACGTTGCCTTTTGGACTTATATGCCAGACTGCCTGAGCGGGGAATCGAAGCCAGGACCTTTGAAATCAAAGGCCACGCAAGGTCTTAGGCCGTGCCAGTCTGGCTCAGCGGTAGGACCTTGGCCTTTGATTTCAAAGGTCCTGGGTTCAATTCCCCGCTCAGGCAGTCTAACATATAAGTCCAAAAGGCAACGTAAATAGGTTTGCAACCGTATTTATTTAGACGAACAATTTACGCTGTGTGGGTCTCAGCGGCATGTTATGCGCGAAGATCAGTCTTTTTTCCCTCACGGTATTGTTTCGCTCAAGCTAAAGCGATAGATTGGGAGTGGGGAGAAGGGGTTCCAGTGGACGGGGGGATGCCCACATATTGGGCAGTGCCGCTGTTCACCCGACTCTTGGCATTTTAATGCTTTAATAACTAAACAGATTGGGAGGAGTGTGTATGTTACCAAACTAGACCAAACTAGTTTTTGAAAAATAAAGCAAAAGCCGAGGGCCAGGACGAGGTGTGAGGAAGTTTCCTGTAGTCGAGCATGGTCTCAATCCGTAGACCTCATACCTGTAAGGGTGTGGATAATTAACCGCATTGGGAAGAGGTGCTCGACCACCAGGACACTAGCATGACGGAGACCGTTTATCTTCGGACCATAAGGAACCCAAGTGACTTGACCGGATAACTCGTCTTCACTGGTAAGGTTAGGCACAATAATCTTGATACATCTACACAATCATGATAATACAATGTGACTTAGAACTTCGGTTGACCCTTACGAAATAACATTCATCCATTACCTGTTAGTACCAAAGGCGTGATAACACTAAGAATGTCATACGAGTGTCTATCGACATCTTACCCTAACATGTGTCGTAAGGTACCGGGAAAAAAAAGTCTCTAATCGCCCTGCAATGTTTTCGTAACCAGGATTTATTTAGGATTTATTAGTTGCCAAGCTAATCCCACCGAGTATTAGATCAAAGTTTAAATCAAAAACCTGACCATTGCTGCTATCGTAATAGTTGGTGGGATTAGCTTGGCAACTAATGTAGCAACTTGATGGCAGTCATTTTGGCTCTGATATCACTACTTTGATTGGCTGAAACTCGGTGGGTTCCAATCACCCTTCTGGGTTTTGGTTTAGATATCACATATTTGGAGTTTTTTTTTGTGGCATCTTATTTTAGCCGCTGCCCGGTTATCTACAATCTGGCCAAGTTTGGCCGGAAAATATTAAATACGAACGGAGATATTATTATTATTTTTTTTTTTTAGTTTTGCTTGAGTGAGGACTTCAATCATATGTATAAATTAAAGCGTTTGCTGATTTGATGCCTTTATTGAAGAGCCTTGTCCAACAACTGTAGCGCGGACTGAGGATTTATTAAGAGCTTAGTGGCCCGAAGTCATACGCCCTACTACAAACAATTAGCGCGTCCATTGTATCGACAATGTTGTGTTGGCGATTATTTCTGGTAGTTCGTTTGCATTCTTACTCGTTAACTAAGTAATAGTTATCGGTTAGAAGGAGCGGTTAACGGTTTTTAACCAACGGGTGCGATTTTTGGCACTGCTCGAGTATGCAAAGGTCGAGGGCGTCTGTAGCGCCAATAATCGCACACATTGGGTAAAAACCGTTAACCGCGAGATTCTAGCCAATAACTGTTTTAAACCACGGTTGGAACGTCGAGCTAACTCGTATTTAATTAAAACGTGTTTTTTTTTGTGAAAATATTTCGATATGAATGAAGGTCATTCCATTTTATTTTATGGAGGGTGGAGTGGTTGGTAGACCGACGAGTCCTTTGCGTCCGTTTGTGGGGGGGGGGGGGGGAAGGAGACGAAGCGTCGTTTCGCCGTATTTCACGCTAGCCAGCTCGCTTGTGTTTTCGAAGCTTTTCGGAGGGATAGAACTTCGATAAGAGGCTGCAGGGATAGAATGACATTCTAGGAAAGTATGTAATTCATTTTGAGTGTTTGTAGTTTGAGAATTGTTAAAAAAAAATTCGGTAATAGGGTATCGGTATGAATGAAGGTCATTGCATTTTGTGGATGGAGGGGAGGGGGGAGAGTTAACGCTGGAATTGCTTAGTTACGGGCCTGACATAATTATAAGAGTTTGCAGGGATGGGATTTCATTCCTTTTAAGTAATTGGTCTTGCACGTTTTTGTTGCGTTACGTTTTTTTTTTTTGCACGCTGTACTTGGTTGCTAGTGTGTGCGTTCCCGGTCGCGTGATCTGGAAGTGTCAAAAGTGTGGTTTATTGGCAAAAGTATGGGTTATCGGCAAAAGTGTGGGGTAACTTGATAACCCACACTTTTTGCGATGACGCACACTTCCGGTGTTGGTTAACGGGATTTCACCAACGGAAATTTAGCATGGCATTGAGTTAGCGTGACGTCACAGCCGTGGTTTAATGAAGAGTAATGCTTATTTTGATCACCGGTGGCATTGAAAAACAACATTACAAATGATTGATATCTTTTTAGTTAATGCCTCCCCAAACGTCAAACCATTAAAGGCACGTATTGGAGTTAAAAGAGTATTGAATACCAAATTTCATTCGTATCTGTCGCATAATTTATTTTATATGAGCGGAATTATTCAGTATAACTAGTCAGTAGTCAGTAGTCAGTATCCACCCAAAACCAAAACTGCTATAAGAAGTCGCCAAGTTTCCAAAAAGGGTCGACGGGCATCCAAGAAAACCATGGAAAGGCCACCAAGGGTTTTCCTATTAACCAAGTTAATCGCACAGACTAATAGTTCGAAAGTTAGATGAAAACTTGAAGATTGCTACTCTCAGTAGCAATCTTCAAGTTTTCCTTTAACGTCCAAAGTATTATTCGGTGCGATTAACTTGGTTAATAGGATTAACCTTGGCGGCCTTTCCTTGGTTGAATGATATCACTACTTTGAAAGGCCGACCCTTTTTGGAAACTTGGTGGCTTAATATACCAGTTTTGGTTTTGGGTTGATATTACAACTTTCATAGGACTGTGAATGTACCAGAGGTCACATAGTCTTATCTTCATCTCTGTAATTTTTTTTTCTGGAGGAATTTTGCGTCTATAAATTGTAACATTTATATTTATTCGTATGTAGTCATGTACATGTAACATAACATGACTACATGACTACATACATTAACAGTAACAATAACAATTAATATATAATCTTATCTGCTTAGCGGCGACGCACTAGCATGCGTCTAGATTAACCAGCAAACTTGGTGCATAACCAAAACATATTTCTTTAAAAAAAAACCATTTTACAGGCCCTCCTATAGGAAAACATTCATAACCTGTTAATTTCGCATTCATTGTCCAATGGATGTGTCTTCCTGGAGGTTTCTTAGCTGCATGTAGCCACCTGCTCGGTAACCCTACCGCGCTTGCACGGCACTGTCCTCCTCTACAAAAGCGAGAGTGCAGTGGCTTTCAACATTTATTTTCCTCTCGGTGCGTCAGGCGGTGACTCGAAAGGGGAGGTTATGTATGTTTTTCTAGGCAAAAGAAACAATTTTAGCCAGCCAGTCAGGAGGGCCAGCAAAATGAACTTTCTTATTGCCTCTGGAAAACATCAATAACCTGTTAATTTTGCATTAACAGGAGACCTCGTCAAAGTTAGCTGGTGGGTGCAATTCCAAGAATGTTCGAAAGTGCAAGGATGGTGATGGGTTTTGATGGTTCGGAGGGTTTTTGAGTTTTTGCTCGAAAACTTGCTCGAGGGATTAGGGTAACTGAGGTGAATTTGGTCCGAAAAGGTAGTAGGCTGGGTCAGCTGATAGGGCTTGGATTTCACTGCAACGAAGACTAGCGGCAAGTGTTACTATGAAGATGGTTTTTTCTTGTCAGAAGATATAGAGAGCTGCCTTGCATTGGTTCACATGGGCCCTGCATTAAGGAATTGAGGACTGCGGGTAAGTCCCAATCAAAGAAAAGGCGTCTTGTTACTGGGCGTTCCATTTCGAAGGACTTGATTTGGGAAGAAATGCGGTAGTCTACAAGAAGCGAGGTTTTGTTTGCTGCTTTAAAAACAGAGTTCAGTGCCGAACAGTAGATGAAGATGAGGATGGTTGAGCCCTTTAATCCTTCCTTGAACAGGTCGTTGAGAAAGTTTAGCAGACCTGGTAAAGGGGGGGGGGGGGCGCGGATTAATCTTCCTTCTGAGACACCAATGAAACCATTCTGTCCAGGTCATACATTCTGTTTGTTGAGTTTCTGGTTGCCTTGGAAGCGATGCGGTTGGCCTCGTCTCGATGAATTCCAATCTTCTTGAGGAGTCGGATGATACAAGCCACCCACCCGTGAAGAATCAGTGTGGCAAGGTTTGGGTGAAGTTTGGACCCTTTTTGTTGTGTCAGAAGATTTTGTCAAAGAGGCTTCCTGGGTGTCGACTGTGAGGATCAGAAGATGAGGAAACCATGCTGCTGATGGCCATAGTGGCGCTATTAGAGGGAAAATACTTTGAGATTTTTCTATCTTTTGTAGAATTTGAGGGTGGAGCTTGAACGGCGGAAAGAGGTATGCGTATAGGTTCTGCCATGGGTAGGTTAGAACATCCACTGCTATTACTTTTTCGTCGGAGATCGGGCTGATGAAGTCGGGAAGTCTAGCATTGTGCCTCATGACGTATAGGTCCAGCATTGAGGTGCCTCAGATGTTGAAGATATATTTGCAGGTGGATTTGTTGAGAGTCCATTCTGCTGTAAGAGGGGGGTTCCGGAGAGATACAGAGTCTGCAATTACATTCCTGTTCCCAGAATGTCAAGGGATAGCAAGGTAACGTTGTGCTTTATGCAGAACTGGAAGATGGTCGAGGTGATTTCGTGTAGCTTCCTTGATTTTGTTCCTCCATCTTTCCTGATGTATGCTAGTGAGGTTGTGGTCTGCTTGGATCTGTACTACCCTGTTCTGGACTTGTGGGCGAAAGTGTTGAAGGGCTAACAGGACAGCCTTGAGTTTCAGTATGTTGATGTGTTCTAGGTGTTGGAGGGACCAACAGCCGGAGGCTTGGTGGTGATTCATGTGTGGTCCACAGCCCTCTTGAGAGGTGTCCGTGAAGAGTAGACGGGTTGGGATTGGTTCGTGGAGGGGACGGATTGGGAGAGGTTTTTCGGGTGTGACCACCACAGTAGAAACGCTTGAGGGAAATCCGGATCCAGCTGTCGTTTTGGGTCTGGGTGATTTTGAAGGGAAGACCATTTGTCGATTCGGTGATGGTGAAAGGGTCTGGCCATCCAACGACCGTAGGGCACAAGAGCTGCCATTGCGTCCAATTTCCCGAGCGAGTTTAGTTCTTTGAGAGAATGGAGAGGTTGTTGGCGGAAAAAGCGAGAGTGCATGATGAAGTCCTCTGTTCTGCCTGGTGAGGGCACTACTGTTGCAGATTTTAGGTTGAATGCAACACCTAAAAAGATGAAGGTCTGTGCTGCTGTCATTCGAGATTTTCCTAGGTCCACGCCGAAGCCTAGTTGGTTGAGGAGAGTGATTGTAAAGTCCCTGTCGAGCTCAAGTTGCTGAGGGTCTTGAGAGTTCAGTGCCCAATCGTCTAGGTATGTGCTTGCTTGGATCTGTTGCTGGTGTACTTTGGCCAAGATGGGTTAAAATTTAGGATTAGCATGGAAATTCTTGGGGGGCAGCATTGAGTCTGATTGGAAGGCAACTGAACTCGTAGACTTTTTGGTTGTAAAGGAAACGAACGTAGTGACGAGTTTGGGATGTAAGGGGGCGTGGAAATATGCGTCTTCTAAATTAATTGAAACCATCCAGTCGTTTTGTTTGACCAGAGAGCCGAATTCATTCTAGGCTTTCCATCTTGTAGTGGTCGTTGGAAATGAATTTGTTGAAGGATTTCA
This sequence comes from Lithobius niger, assembly GCA_023313725.1. Lineage (NCBI taxonomy): Eukaryota > Metazoa > Arthropoda > Chilopoda > Lithobiomorpha > Lithobiidae > Lithobius > Lithobius niger. The sequence continues at coordinate 10,804 of JAHWFP010114354.1, forward strand.
GATTGAAAACTAAATGATTGCCACCAGATTTTTTCAGTCGAAGAAAAATCGAGCTCTAAAAGCCCGGCCCGTAGTTGCAGCATTCTTGGAATGGCGTTCTTGGCTAGTAGTCATACAAAAGGTCTTTGCATGGTTGAGGAGCCCATTGCCAAGGTGGTGTGGTTGCTAGTGGTGGCTCCTTGCAAAAGATCGGTTGGAAGCCGTCTCGAATTATCGAAAGGATCTCCATGTTGGTTGTTAGGTTTTGCCAGGCCGGTAAGAAATGCCGCATCTTTGCTCCTACCGGTAGAGTTGAAAGGAGTGTGGCGTCATTGGATTTTCCAAAAGGAGCTCCTGCCCCTGCTGAAGTGGCTTCATGGCTTCGGCTGGGTAAGCATAAAATTTTCCGCCCCCTGGTATTGAGTAACGTCTTCTGCGGTCAGGAGTTGAAGCTCGCTTGTGTTGAACTTTCGTTGAAGAGTATGTGCGGGATCACGCCGGTTGGTCTTTATGAAGGGCTGGTTCAATCGTTGAGGTTGTTTGCTTTCGTTTCTGTTGTTGTGCAGAGGTCGGGGTCATGACTTGTTCCAGTTCTCCGGAACGGTTTGACTTGGAGGCAGTCTTGGATTTCTGTGAAAGGACCGCGGGAAAAATTGGTTGGTTTGGCTTGGGCTTTCGCTAAATGTCAAGATGCGGTGCGAGAGTTGGGATTAGTCCTCTAAACGGCGTCTCATTTTCATGTATTGGCTGGTTATGGAGGTGATGCTTTGTTGACTCGTTGAGATTTGTGGCTGAATTCAGGGCAATTTCTCTGAGCATAAAACATTGTTGAATAATTTTTTTGTTGCCCAATTCATGTAGTGGTGTGTGGCGAAAGTTGATTTTTGAAAGAGATGTGTAATGAGAGATAAAAGGTTCTTGATTTCGTCAGGTGCCGAGTCAGCCGAAAGCTTTTCACAAAAGGCATTGACTGCAGTGTTCAAGACGTCAGCTTGAGAAGTGGTGCGTAGACTCAACCTGAGGCATTTGTCATTGTCGAAGGGAATGTGAGACGGGATTTCAGCCTTTCGTGGAATCGAAAGCGATGTTCCAAAAATCGAGTTTTACTTTGGCATTTAAAAATTCACACACGGCATACGTGACGAAGTTTTGGGAGTTTGTAGATCCTCCACCAAAGGGACGAAATAAACTCATCTCTTTTCCTGGACGAGATGCCGGAGGGGGGGGGGGGACTTTATCCAGTTCCAGTGCATCGCCTATTCCGAGGAGGGAACCGCCGTTTCGTAAGAGGCAGGTTATAAGGGTTGTTAATTGGCCTAAAAGGTTGCGGGGTTTTGTGACACGGTCATGCAGGGTAAAACCAAAGCCAGTCTTGAGTCCACGGTTGATGACAGGATCATCGCAGATTGGGAATGCTTGTATAGAAAATACTCTGGGACTGTTTATTCCACCGTTTTAAGGAGCTGTGCAAGTGGAATGGTCGGATCTTCATTGCCGGAGTCATCTGGGAAGTAGATGAGTTATTCGGTGTCTTTAGACAAAAGCTGATTGGTATCCAGAAGTAGCTGGGCAGGGTCCGGATGTGAAAGCTGGGATTGATTATCCAACTGGGTGACAGTTGGATTGGTTTCAGTCGGACGAGATCTTTTGGCTGTGTGGGCGCAGGGGATGGAGGGTCTTTTCCGGCTTTCGAGGCTTGAGGTGGAAGGTACCCAATTGCTGGTTTGCACGACGAACAGACAAAGAACATGAGGGCAGTGGAGCAGGGGCGGCAGACGAAAGCTTGCGGATTGCCGACTCAACTAGGAGAACAACTTCACCATCGGTGTGATGACAACGACATGAAGAGCGGTCGAGCGGAGATTTTGAGAAACGATAAGCGCCCAAAACTTCCAAAGCTCAGCGCAGGTTACGTTTTGCTTCCAGGTAGAATTTCTTTGAATTCCTCATCAAGGCTTTGGAGATCGACAGCAGGAGGAGTCCGTTGTCCGGCTTGCAGTGGAGAGACGTCGTCAACAGTTGCTGGCAGCACGGCAGGGTCCGTTGAAGTTGGGATTGCCAAGTCTAGGGCCGAAAGCAAGCGTTCGGCAAAAGCATGAGAGTGAGAAGCATCTGAGATGGGAGTTTGAGGAGGAGTCGGGTTGGCTGGGCCATCCATGGGAGTTGTCTTTGGCATGCTATCGAATGGTGGAAATCCAAATTCCAAACGAAAGGGATACGAAGTAACGTGAAGACAGTCAGTCGCTGGAGGAAAATGAATGGTGAAAGCCACTGCACTTTCGCTTTTATAGAGGAGGATCGCACCGCACAGGCGCAGTAGGGTTACCGAGCAGGCGGCTACATGCAGCTAAGAAACCTCCAGGAAGACACATCTATTGAGACAATGCATGCAAAATTAACAGGTTATGGTTGTTTTCCAGTGGCAGTAAGAAAAATTACTTTTTTTTTTTGCAACTTGATTGGATTCTGTGTTCACGATTTGCATTTTGTTTTCAACTCTTCTTTCTAGAAAAATTGTCCCTTTCATCGTCGTTGGGCAGATAATTCAGTCTGGATTCGAGTACCGTAAAAAAAAAAAAACCTTTGCAATCTAAATACACGCTAGTGTGTCGCCGCCCAGTAACAGTAGATCATCCCATTGTAGACATCCGATTGTTAAAAAATGATAGTTAATTATAAAGTCTTAAGTAGCTGTAAGTAGTGGTTAGTAGTGAGCGCATAGCGTAACGGCTTTTAGGCTCAGTGAAATAAAGTAAAGTAAAGTTAATTATAAAAAGGCGGCCTTGTCTGCTAACTGTAAGCAACTAACAGCATACTTTGGCACGTTGAGGATAAATCCCAATGCAACAGAAATCTTTCAAACTGTGGTAAATGTAAAGGGCAGGTAGGTGCAAGGATAAAGAAAAAATAAAAGTTAAAGGATTAGTGGCCACCATTCAAAGAGAGAAAAATGCGTCAATAACGTTGTTTTTATGATACTGACTAGTAACTAGTAACGCTGGCCCAAGTTAAATCCCATAGACTGATTGCTCATGGCTAGTAAACAATTGGGAAGGCCTACTGAAAGTTACATACGAATGCGTGGTGATTTGAACATTGTCCTTTTGTTGGTTTGGGGTTTGTAGGGGTCAGGATAAATACGTGAGTTTTGAAATTAGGAACAACGAAATTTAAATTTCGTTTCTTTTCCATGTTGTAATCAAAGATTTCAAGCAACAGTAGCTTGGACAATCAACCCTGGTACTTAGACTGATTGTAACAGCCTGGATGAACTAAAAGCTGAACTGTAACGAAGTACAAAATATTCTGACATTTACGTTGTTGTAGATTGCGTTAGAATATAGATGCACGTTAGATGATAGTTACACAACAGAACGTACTGCGTGCGCTTTGCTGTATGATGTGTTAGTAACCGTGTACTTCTACATTTTCTACATGAAAAAATGTGAACAAAGAAAGCTTACGAAAAAATTGTCAAGTTGGCTGATGTAACGGCGAATTATTTATAGATATAAAATTCCTCAAAATAAAATGTAGAGATGACGACAAGACAGTGAGATACTAAGGGGAAGGTGCAGGGATACACAAAACAACTAAAGGGCATGCGCTAATTGAGTGAACGAAGTGAACGAAGTCAGTGATTGTTAGCCAGTGTCTGCAAAAATGGGATTGGAGAAACGTAAGCATGTGAAGAATGGTCGTACAATAAAATAAGCCGTGTCAATTTGACTAATTGGCAATAGTAAATTAAAAAATTATCAATGTGAACATTTATAGATATAAAATTCCTCCAGAAAAAGGGTACAGATGAAAATAAGACGGTGTAACCTTTTGTACGTTCACAGTTCTATGAAAGTTGTGATATCCACCCAAAACCAAAACTGGTGAAAAAGCCGCCAAGTTTCCAAAAAAGATCGGCCTTTGAAAGTAGTGATATCATTCAACTAGGGAAAGGCTGCCAAGGTTAATCCTATTAGCCAATTAATCGCACCTAATAATATTTTGGACGTTAAATGAAAATTTGAAATTGCTACAGCGAGTAGAAATCTTCTAGTTTTCATTTAACTTTCGAACTGTCAGTCGGTGCGATTAACTTAGCTAATAGGATTAATCTTGGTGGCCTTTCCTTGGTTCAATGATATCACTATACCTTCAAAGGGCGATATTTTTTGGAAACTTGTAGGCTTTTTGCACCAGTTTTGGTTTTGGGTGGATAAAGATACTCTGTCTCTAGTGAACCATTCCATTCTGAATTTTAATTGAGGCCGCGGCCTACTGCCATGCGCCCCATAAAAACAAAAGGAACTCATCATACTCACAAAATCAACACAAATCACGCAAAACAACAACTACGCCAACTGGACCCTAATCAGTCTCGCCGCCAACCACCGTACTGCATCATCACCGTACCACCTCAGCATACCGGCGCATTACCACACCACCACACCAGTACTTGGTTGCTACACATCCACTTGGTTGCTACGCACTCACTTGGTTGCTACGCACTCACTTGCAGAACACAGTGAACACCGCACAGGCAAGACAACTAACGGGACGGCCGGGGGGGGGGGGGAGGGGTCAAACATGTAGCCCAGTATCCACAATAAACGCCGTGATAGCACGCAACTTCGCCTCTGGCCGCTCGCCATGAGAATGCGAGAGAAGGTCTGCTAACCCAGGAGTGGTTCCTATCCACGGGGCAAGATGCCACCGCTTGTCAACGAACTTTCGACACACAACTTGGACATGCTCTGGAGTTTCCGCAACTTGACACCACGTGCACAAAGGAGACTCTACCCACCGGAACTGGAACCTGTTCGCTCGCAGCAACGTAAAGCTCACTCGTAACCTGGACACGCGTAATCCTAGCATCTCGGAACGGTAACCTGTCAATGTTCGATGAGACAGAGCAACAGGGGTGTACAGAATACAAGGCCCTTCCCTCTCGCGCCGAATCCCACGCATCCTGCCTCTGAGCAATCGCCCACCGCTGTATAGAGGCACGGCACCGGCGAGCCGAAGTCACAGGGGAAACTTGCGTGCACTATACACGTGTTGCGTCGCGAGCAAGGCCATCAGCCTGCTCTTTGCCACAAATACATGCGTGACCCTTAACCCACTGAAAGGAGACATCACTGGAGCGGAGTGCAACCCAAAATTCCCATCCAACAGTAAACACGAGCGGATCACGAACATCAAGGTTTGACAACGCAGACTGGAGGAGCTTGTAGCTCGACAGTGAGTCCGTCAAAACAGCAAAAGATGGAAGGTGCAAGTCAATAGCCACGTCCAGCGCTACAGAAATCGCCAATAATTCGCACATCGTGCTGGACGTTACACCCTGCACTCTGCGCTTGCACTCAATCTTCAAAGAAGAACAACGACACCCCTTTCCCGCACTGGGAAGTATAGGATATCGCCCGCTTTCCGAGTGCTGGGATCTAACAGTTTGTGTAGAATATTCGTTAAGACGCAATGCTACACGCAACGAAAAGAAGCAACGTCTAGTTTTGAGCGGTTGCAATGCTGTAATTAACGTGAATTTCAACGATTCTTTTGACGTTTGAGGTGGCGTTGTTTTCAAAAATTGTTCCATGTAATTAATTATAGTCGGTTCCTGTATTCTTTTTTGTCATTTAATGAAATCAACGTTTTGGAAAGCAGCAGTTACAATGTTGTGAATTGCTGAACGTTTTTATTTTTGTATCTGTGATGTTTTTTTTTTTTTAATGTGTTTCAGTAAATTTATTACATTTGTTTGTTTTCTTCCACTTTTCATTGAACGCAAACGGGGGCTGGGATCCACGTGGAGTGTCCGACACGGATCCCAGCACTCCTCGGCCTCGTTCGTTGTTGCGATCCCGTCGTGCTGTATTGTTATAAGAGGACTGAGAGCGTCAAAATGGGTGAGAAGAAATGAGGCGTCACAGAAGACTTCACACGCACCGTTACCCGGTCGAAAGACTTCATCAAGGTCAGGACACCAGGTCCATGGACTCAGAGGCCTAGTACATGCAATATCATGCAAAGAATCCGATACTCTACGCAGTAAGGTGATGCCAAGTTTATCTTCTCCTAGGACAGCACATGCACGGTCACTCAAGGTCCTATAGTCGCTTAAAATCTTGGCCATTGGATCGTCGCTGCCTCTACTAAGATTCCGGAGACAAAGTGCAACAAATAGTTCACGTGCGCGAACCTCAACTGGCGCACCACCTATTTGCAACAACAATGTATTCTGACTATTAAGTACTGAAACAAACAAGCGGCTATACAGCGACTACCTAGTCACATCCGGTCTTCTGTACCTAGTTGCATCCAGTCTACTGAGGCACACTTCTCTATCACGCATTGCAACAGCTATCTCTATTATATAATCTAAAAACAGTAACCATCAGAATTGCCCGTTACAAATGTGTTAGCTGTTAAGCTTATTTTACGTTTTAGGCATAATATTATTGTCAGCGTTTAGGCCTATTTACAACTTTAATTTCGTAAGTAACAACTAACGGAGATTTGGATTGTATACAGTAAGCCTATTCATTTTTGCAACACGGTATGCGTCCACGCACACAGTTACAGTGTTACAACGTAATGCGCAGCATAGCGTGTATAGATCAGTGGTAGTAGGGAAGGGGCAGGAGAAACGCTGCAGCAGCGACTCGTAGCAACTATTGACGTTGCCATGGTAACGTGATTTTAGACCTAATTTTCATTTTTTAGGCCTATTTTTTTTTAACGGCAGTCCTAGTTTCGTAAGTAGCAGATAGGCCTAATGGAGAATTTGGTTCGATCGTAAGCCTATTCATTCCTGCAACAATGCGACAAGACTCTTTTAAACAAAGCTAAAATGTTTTTGTTTTTACAGCTGCATTAACACAAATCTTTAGGATTTCAATTCGACGATGAAATGTTATTATTTAATTTAGTTACGTCGAAGAAGTCTATTAGCTATAAGGAGGCAACGATGTTTTAATTTGTCATGTTATTTAACTAACTTGTGACACTGAATCGAACGCTGTAAACAATGGTCGTCAATTTCTGGTACCGTTGCGAAGTTGAAAAAAAGCGACGGACGGACGGACAAAGTCGTTGCAATAGTCTTCTCAGCCGGTACGTCTGTACAGAAGACTAAAAAGGGTTCAAAGGGTTGTAGCGAGCGTTAACCACATCCGTTCATTTGCTCGACGAAGCCCTAAGGCCCTAATGCTGAAACGATAAGCGTGTAACACTTAAGCATGTTATAATCTACTATTAGATGAAAATACAAACAATGGTTACAACAATAATTTTGCACTTACGCGCCACTTCAGGGCCACGTGCTTCTAGCTGCAACCCCCATTTTGAAAAAAAGGCACTTTCCCACATGACGCTTTACTTCGCTGCCGAAATTTAAATTTGGCAACTTTCCGTAGTGAGCTGTGCATGTGACTTTATACCCTAAGAGAATTAACATGGGAACCTGTGGATTAGTTATTTACTAGCAACACAAATCAACGTTATTGAGGGCACTTTTTTTTCATGAAGAACACATTCCCACATTTTAATGTTGAGGTTTTCTTCGTTCCTGGACCCAAGACACCTGATATAAAACATTTGCAAAGATTTCTACCGCATGGGGAGTTTACACCAGTATGCTGAAATCAGGTATAAGCTTCTTTTCAGTTAAAAGACACAGTCTGCTAGTGAGGCCGCCTTTTTTTCATCAACAATCAATCTTTTAACAATCGGATGTCTACAATCGGATGATCTACTGTTACTTGGTGGCGACACACCAGCGTGTGTCTAGTTATAGTAGCCAGCTGAAATCAACGATCTTCCCGCACTTTTATCACCTTGATACAGTTTGTGCACTTGATTGAAATACAACTATTGCTTATCAGGGCACAAAGACTACCCATTTGCAACAATTTTCAAGCTGTTTCACCGCGTAGGTATTTATCCTTAGCTTAGTGAAATACGCTCAGCTCTGGTTTCTGCCAAAAGCTAGTGGCCATGCAACACCAACGCAGGAATTAAACAACGACTTTCTTACAATGAAGCAACAATGAAGTGTGACAATTATTGAACTTGGCGGGCGGACCACTAGTGGTGGTCCTTGATATCTTCAATTTTGTCATTACCGATTTATCTGGATTTTACAATTTCAATTTATTTATTCAGGGACTCGACTGGACGCTCCCTATTATACAAACCCCTTAATCATAAACAATCAATCTTTTAACAATAGGATGTTTTTAACAATTAGAAACGGCTTCGCTGTCTGGTAGTAATTTAGATTTTGGCTATTGGCCCATTTTGTTACCCTGAGAGTTCCTCAACCCTATATCCGATTCCGGATTTTTTTGAACTGCTTATGCATTTTATGCATAAAGTAGTTTTTGAGATACAGATGGGATTTGAGTCGTGGCGTTTGTCTAATGACGTCAGGTCCCACTCGAGTTGTTTATTTGAACGGGTCATGCGCATCAATTATTAGCGCCAGACAGGAAGTGCCTGAATAGCAGTCGATGTTCCTTGATTTTCAATGAGAACAAGTGCCAGCTAATTGTAGGCTTTGGTAGGCAACAGTTTATGATTAAATCGTTTGCATATGAATGGATCTAGGTCGTTGACTAAAATTTTTTGCCAATTATGTTTCTGTATGAAAAAAAAAGTAAAACCGGAACTGGCCAAGCTTATTTCAGGTTTTGACAACATCCGCGGAAAACGGAATTCTATCTGTTGTTCGGCTTAAGCGAACCGCTGAAAAAAAAACGGTGGCTACTTTACGGTTTGCCAGCAAGGCTGTCGCAGTATTCTACGCGTATTGGCAATTCGGGTAGTTATGTCGCTCCTGCTAATCAGGTAATTATTGTATAATCGATTATTTAATGTAACAGTTTTTGTAGGTTTTGGGCTGGATTGATACTTGGGTGGGTGACCGCCTGGGAATCTGGCTGTTGCAGACATAGGGCCTTAGGGCCTCGGGCAGATGACCAGGAGTGGTTAACGCTCGTTAAACCCTTTTTTTTTTTGTAGTATCAATTTGACAAAATAATGCATACTAGGTGCGTAGCTAACGGATTTAGAAGGCAGGGGCAGCGCTACACAATAAAGGCAGAATTATAAATTCATTCCACGATCACTTTCGACAGTAAAATAAACAATAGAGGGAACAAGTTTACTTTACGCACATGGCCCGAAATTCGAAAAAAGAGAAAAAAACCTACCTTTAATTTTCACGGAAGGTATTACAAATTGATCCCAAATTGCGGAAACTCGTTAACTCATTATCATAACCTAACCAAATTAACTGCCCCAGTATGAAATGCCAAACCACCAACCAGTTAACTAAACCTCAGTATGAAATGCCAAACCCCAAACTTACATAACCTAACTGACAGTAAGAACAAAAAACCACACAAAACCACACGAAACTGACAATAACAACCCGCCTATCGGAACTGTTTACGAAAAAAAAAATATAAGGTGCCCTGCCGGCCCTGCGAGCGAACGCAAACACCGTATAGATGTACGGATTGTGGCGCTACAAATCGACCGTTTTAAGTCGTTTTAACACATTTCTGTTCTCTAAAACCAACTGTCCCTGTATTTAGGAAGGTGTTGGAGCCATTTGGAATCAATATCGTAAGGATATCGAGTATGTGCCTAATGTAAACTTTAGCCCAATAGAGAGCTTTGTCTTTGGTTTATGAAAATAATAATATTGCGATTTCATAATGGCATGCGTTCTTTGATAGCAAGTGTGTCAGAGTTTTTCATCCATGTGCAGCTTGGAGCATCATAGAAAGTACATATCTTGTTTCATTGGTACAAGTAACATAACAGTAAACACCACAATCCAACATTGGTGGTCCATTAGTCTGTATGTACGCACAGTTATACTTTTCATTGACATCCGGTAAGGTGGTGGCGATGGTGGGGGGCGGGGGATTGCCTTGGTGTCTAGACGGGATAAACGGATTTAAGGAAAACCCCCCCCCCCCCCCCCAAGCTGTGCCAAAATATTATTAATTTTTTTGTATTCATTTACATTTTGTTTTATAACTTTAAGTATTTCAGACTGAGGTCCATTTTAGTTCTTCTGTACAGCCGTACCGGCTGAGAAGACTATTGCAACGAATTTGTCCGTCCGTCGCTTTTTTCAACTTCGCAACGGTACCAGAAATTGACGACCACTGTTTACAACGTTCGATTCAGTGTGAGAAGTTAGTTAAAGAACATGGCAAATTAAAACATCGTTACTTCCTTAGCTAATAGACTTCTTCGACGTCACTAAATTAAATAATAACATTTGATCGTCGATTTGAAATCCTAAGATAACACCGCAATAAAAAGAAATGGGTTTTAGCTTCGTTTAAAATAGTCTCGTCGCATTGTTGCATTAATGAATAGGCTTACCGTATCAAATTATCCATTAGGCCTATCTGCTACTTACGAAATCAAAACTGCATTAAAAAAATTAGGCCTAAAAAATGAAAATTAGGCCTAAAATCATGTTACCACGGCAACGTCAAGTTGCTACGAGTCACAACAGCGTCATCAACAGCGTCTCTCTCGTCACTTCCCCACTGATCTATTATAGGCTACGTTGCGCATTACTGTAACTGTGTACCTGAAGGCGCACCATGTTGCAAAAATGAATATGCTTACTATACAATTCAACTCTCCGTTAGCTGCTACTTACGAAATTAAAACTGCTCGTTAAAATTAGGCCTAAAAGCTGACAATTAAGCCTAAAATGTAAAACACATTTTTAACCAGCAATTGTGATGGTTACTGCTTTAGTATAATAGAGACAGCCGTTGTCGTGCATGATAGAGGTGTGCTCCTCAACATTGGAAGTGGGGTAACTGTACAGAAGACCGGTGCGACTAGGCAGTCGCTGTAGCCGCTTGTTTCAGAATGAGATGTTTTTCTTGGGTGTGATGGTGGGATGGTAGTTGTTGCTTCCCCTCCAAAAGAAAAATCGACCATGATTGCATTGCATGCCTGCATGTTTAGACCATTACTGCATTTCCCTTCACAACTTGGAGTATTCAAACAAAGGTGATAATTTGTTTCTATAAAGCAACAATGAGTGGCAAGCAACAACATTGCTGTTCTGCTCAAACTTCGAATACACTACATCCAGCTTGATAATATTTTTTTGGCGTAAGCAGTTTATGTATTTCTTTATGAAATTCTTGTTTTATTTTATAAACCTTGTTCAGGCTCCAGTGCTACTGCAACGTGTGGCTTGGATTGTTCTTGTGGTTTTCACGTGATGCGCGGTCTAAGATTACATTGGACTGTGATCATAGCAAAGCTTCGCTCCAAACAAATAAAATAGTATAAAAATACACCAAAACGTTTATTTGGTTGTATGTTCTTAATGGTCTGATCTAAAATTGCTTCCACAAATTATACTGGAATTATTTGTGCCAATGGGTAATGGCTTTAAACTAGATGGAGAACCTTCCAC
>JAHWFP010114354.1:22649-37917 GCA_023313725.1 Lithobius niger
TTCCTTCTCACCAACAGGTAAATGTTGGGCAGCAGCGACTTTGTCTCTTGTGTTTTGACAGTTTGGACCAAGAAAGGTGGAGGAGGAGGGGGGGGGGGAGCCTTACATTACATACATTATTATTAGGAGAGGGGGAACAAGAGAAACCCCTCCAGAAAAAAAATCTAGTAAGCTCTAGATATTGCTCCAGCAAAAAATGGTGTGGTTTTCAGCCACATTTAGGAGACATTTTGCAGTATTTATTTCAGATACATTTTTATTTATTAATTGATTTTCTAAATAATTTTTTTTAATAACGTTGCCTACGACCACTTATCTAAACTATTGGAAAATTATTGTTTTATTTAAAAAAAGAATTAACTAAACATTTGTAATCTGAAGGCAACATCTGCTTTTTTTTTAGAAAAATGTCAGTTTCTGCCAAACTAAATAGCCAGCTGTAGGTGAGGGTGCCTCTTTCTACACGATCAGTTAGCGTCTCTAAAAGCTTACCCTTAAACGGACAATAACGTTTACACAATAAAAAAAATAATGCTTCTTCCAGTTAACGGGAGCCTTTTTATGGCCCAAACAGTTGTAAGGGGTGCCAAACAATGATACCCGGCGGGGCCTCGCCCCGGAGTAAACTAAGCATGATAGGAAAAAAAAATGAAAGTACCAGTAGGTAGCCCATTTTATTGTGGGTTTAAACTCACAAGCTCAATATTCAGTGTTCACTCCATTGGCATCACGAACAGATTGAAGACAAGCATGGTAGGAAGGGAACTCAAAAAGATCGGAGTTGAACTCCATTTTCTGAATGTGTATGAAAATTTTGGATCCACTTGATGGACAATGTTAAAAAAAAGGATGTTTTCTGAACGTGTAGCAACTCGATTTAGTCGTACTAAAATGGAGGAGCACATCGATGCTGTGCTTCGGGAAATGGGAGTTCAACGCAGATGTGGAATGCGCTGCAGTGCAGCATCTTCCAGGGGAAGGTGTCGCGTGTTTTGTTTTTTAATAGCTCCGCTTACAGGGTACGCATGGACTTGTGGTTAGGCTTAAAATGCGCGTGGGGACGATCCCTACCCTGACACCAAGTTTCATGAAGCCTGTTCGTCTTCAATCTGTTCGTGACGCCAACGGAGTGAACACTGAATATTGAGCTTGTGAGTTTAAACCCACAATAAAATGGGCTACCTATTGGTACTTTCATTATTTTCCTATCATGCCTAATTTACTCTCGGGGGGGGGGGGGGGGGGGGCTATCATTGTTTGACACCCTGTAGACACGTCCGGCAAAATGTGCACGTAGTTCAACCGGAGCCAAACTGTCTGTATTAGCAAAGACTGTCACATAACTTTAGCGCAAAACCGGAAGTGGATGGCATCCCAATGTTGCTACGATCTGCAGAAAGGGTACACAAGGGTAAGAAATGGCACGAAAGGTACAAAACAGATTTTAAACAACAATAACTTCCCTGAAGTGAAAAATGATAATTTCTTCAGCCTATAGCAGTGTTGGCCTATTGATCTTGTCAGCCTATGACACAACGCGCTAGCCAAGTTAACTTACTTCTCACCGTTTTGACGCTCTCAGTCCTCTTATAACAATACAGCACGACGGGATCGCAACAATGAACGATGAGTGCTGGGATCAACGGATCCAAGGGTCCACGTTTACAAACCTTGTTTTCCATTAAATGACAAAAAGGAAAAAAAGCAACCGAGTACAATCAAGTAAATGGAACAATTTTTTAAAACAACACCATATCAAACGTAAAAAAAATCGTTCAAGAATACATGTTAATTACAACATTGCAACCACTTTCAAAATTAAAGGTTGCTCTTTTCGTTGCGTGTAGCATTCCGTCTTAACGATTAATCTGCACAAACTTTCTTCTGGATAAACGCAACAATGTATACCAGTCACGCTCTTGCGCTTAACAATGTACAGTACCGCTCAAAAACCAATGAACAAACGCAACAATAGATGTGCTGCTCCAGCCTACTGCTGTAAACAGTACGAGCACTTCCATTGTTCAAAAAAATAACGATAGCAGAGAGCAATCTGTATCAAAATTCGTACAAGGCCAATAATGCTTAAAAGGGAGTAAACTGCAACAATGAGGCTTCGTTTTTCGGTCAACAATAAACTTAGAACGTCTTGGCGCTCCAGATCACTACAGATGTTACCGAACGTCTGCTGCAGTTTTGCTTCATATTGTTGCAAGCAGGTGAACATGGCAACAAAGGTTTGTCCATTTATTTTTGAGCAGTACTGTGCGTCGGACTGATAGCTTCAAAATGGGTAAGTAGCAGGATATCACCCGCTTTCCTCATGCTGGAATCCAACAATGACATTGTTAGCTCCCGGCACTGGGAAAGCGGGCGATATCCGCATCTCAGCCCTCTTGTAACAGTACAAGGATGCAGGAACACTATTTCTCACCCGTTTTGAAGCTCTCAGTCCTCTTATAACAATACAGCACGACGGGATCGCAACAATGAACGAGGCCGAGGAATGCTGGGATACACGGCGGAGGATTCCAGCACTCCACGTGGATCCCAGCCCCCGTTTGTGTTAAATGAAAAGTGGAAGACAACAAACAGATGCAATAATTTTACTGAAACAAATAAAAAAAAAACAGATAAACAATTTTTTTTAATGTTCAACAATTAACGTTACTCACAACATTGCAACCGCTGCTTTGCAAACGTTGGTTTCCGTTAAATGACAAAAAGGAATCAAGCAACTGAATATAATCAATTAAATGGTACAATATTTGAAAACAACATCACCTCAAACGTCAAAAAAATCATTCAAGTATTCATGTTAATTACAACACTGCAACCGCATTCAAAATTAAAGGTTGCTCTTTTCCGTTGCGTGTAGCATTGCGTCTTAACGATTATTCTACACAAACTTTCTTTATTTTTTATTCACACTTAAGAAGAGCTCAGCCTCTCTACTATGCGTCCTCTGTACAACTACCTTAACCTATACTTACTCTAAAGCCCTAACCAGACTGGCTGCTCGCGGCTGCCCGGTGTCCCAGTATGGTGCAAAAAAGACTTCAATATTAGTGCTTAAACACAACATCAACCATACGATTGCAGCAATTTTGACCTTGTAGACACGTAGTAACGCATCGCTTCGCACGAAATTGTCTTCTGTCTGGAGAGGCCGTAACAACAGCCCACCGGCTACGCAATACCATTCCCAAACTTTCTTCTGGCTAAACGCAACAATGTATTCCACTCGCGCTCAACAATGTAGTCGGACTGATAGCTTCAAAACGGGCGAGAAGAAAGATATCAACCGCGGCTTTCCTCATGCTGGAACCCAACAATGGCTCGGACGCTGCGCACCCTCGACATTGTTAGATCCCAGCACTCGGAAAGCGGGCGATATCCTATACAATGAACGGGGGCTAAGTATAGGATCTTACCCGTTTCCCGAGTGCTGAGCTCTAACAATAACGAGGCCGCGCAGCGCCCGAGGTATTGTTGGGCTCAGCATGAGGGAACGGGTAAGATCCTATTTCTCAACAGCTTTCGCCTTCTCCGCACGACCCGTCATTGTTACCACGCGTTGACTTTGAACATTTGTTGCATTTGAACTAGTGCTAACGATAGTTAAGAGGCGTACAAACATTTTAGTGAAGATATGATGGTGGCAGCCTCTGATGTTTTGCACGGTAACCAAACCACTGACAAAACAAGATAAATGCAGCGAATTTGACGATGAACAATTAAAACAAACATTCATGGTGCCACATTGCATTTCCTACAACTGTGTAATGTTGTGATGAATTTTAATTCTTGCATTACGAAAGTTTCGTAGTCTTTTTTTTTTAGGTTGCAGTGCATTTCTGAATTTTAATAATTCTTGAATACGAAAGCTTCGTACTCTGCTTTTTATTTTGGTTGTTGGATGTATTTGATGTGTGTTTAATCATCATTGATAAAATTACGAAAAGAGATTCGTGTTGTTGGCGTTTATGCCGTATTTGTTACAGATGTAAAACAAAAATGGAAAGCAGTGCTGAGATATCCCAGCACCCAAATCGAAAACCATTGTTGCGAGCCTACACTGTTCCATTGTTACAAGAGTGCGGAGAAGAAGAAAGCGGTTGAGAAGAACTAGTTCACATCACCCGGTTATGAGAACTTGGTTTTCAGCACTCGATTACTATACAACCATGCAGGACACAAGAGTGAACAAAGGCTGTCTCTGCACCGATGATGAGAACTATTTCTCAGTACTCGATTATTTTTTTAACGAAACCCGTGTTACACGTCCCATTGTGTGAATTTAATTTACTTTCTAAACGGCAAGTTATCTTTCACCATAATAAATACTGAAAACGGGCAATATCCGTAACATTTGAAGTATTAAATTTCATTACAATATGACAACTATTGTGAAAATTTAGAGTTGCTCCTTTAAAGCTTTCTTTAAAATCTGTAGTTTTAGTGGTACATTTTTTTTGCTTGTGGAGATGGTTAGTTTCCATGTAAAATATCGGACGCACCGACAAGGGCACCCGCTGAACAGCAAACAAAAAAGAAAAGGTGGGAGGTGGGGGGGGGGGGGGGGCATTTGCTGGCGCCCTTTTTTTTTGGGACGTTCCTTATTTCGGCCTATTCGGTGTTACTGATCATCGAAAAAGCCTTTTAAACAAAGGCTTTTTCGATGATCGGTAACACTGAACTTTTTTTATTTTATTTTTATAGATTTTCTTCATGATTCTCCTACCAAACGCCCCCCCCCCCCAACCCCCCCACGAACGGCCCCGCGCCCCGCGGCTGATTCAGCCCCAATGTACGGGCGCCCTTGCGCACCGACTCCAACACAACCATCTCCAAGATTATACGTAATTTTTTCGAAATATCTCCATCAATCGACAAATCAAACAACTCCTCGAATACAAATCCAAAGCCACAATAGAAAACTATACGCAAAAGAAAACGATTTTTTTAAATTTCCGCCTTGCATTGTTGGACTACTCTATGCACGACATCATTAATGGAGTCGCGTGCTTCTTCATTGTCGGACAGAGATGCGGACATCGGTAGATAAGTTATCGCCTGTTTTCCTCGTGCAAAGAACTAACAATTGCCGGGGCCTGCGGCCCTCGACATTGTTTCTCAGCACTCGGGAATCAGGCGATAATCTATACATCTTCCACAGCCCTCTCCTTGAGCGGCTACCAATAGCCAGGCTAATCATGGCAAGTATACAAGCCCGTAAGCTAATGGTTGAAAAGAGTTTTCCGTAATTTCGTTGAAATGACTGAATTTTAGTATTGCTCTATTGGTAATTGTGTAGTTTAAGCGAACCACTCCAAATCACTCAATTTTTTTACTAATCGACGCACATCATCATCCTCTTGCCAAATCACATTAAAAAACCGGGGGGAAACGTGTTTTAAGGTGTAAAAAAAAAACATTGAAAACACGTAAAACGATAGTTACGATCGTGTTGAAGCGCTGGCCATATCCCAGGAGACAGAGTAACGAGAAAACCTGATTTGCATCTCAATGAAAGGAGACGAAAGTTACCTAACCTAACCTACCTAACCTAACCTAAAAAAAATAACAACAAAAAACGCAGACATCATAGTTTGAAACATAACTTCCCGTTTTCGCGATGCCAACTTTTCGTGCTACTCTGAATACCGGAACATGGCCGCCGCTTTATACGGCCGAGCCCACCGTGTTACGTGATTAAAAAACGTGTATGAAGAGCTAAAAAACGTGTTTACATAACCAAAAAAACATTGCCCCCCCCCCCCCCCATTTTTGTAACGTGAAATGAGAAGAGGATGAAGATTTAGGACGGTACGTACCAAAATTGATCGATTTATCGTGGTTCGCTGAAACTACACAACTACCGTTCTATTAATCAGCAGCTGAATGAGGTGCACTGTAATTGCTAAGGACTTTTGTCCCTTACAACTATAGCTGAAACTTGGCCTTTTTCCATCCTGAAGACTACTGTGTCCACATAACCAACTTAATTTTAAAATCGTTCCATTATTTACTCCTGAATGAGGCGCCTTGAATTCTATATGGACTTTTGGCATCCCTTCTGAATTTATGAAACTCGGTCTTTTTTTCTTCCGAAGGACTTGTGTGTCCATGAAACTAGCTGAAATTTAGAAAATGTATAATTAATAAGCTTGCTTAGTCAAACATAGCCTAAGGTAACCCAAATCTAGACTAACCTAACTTAGCCTATATAGCCTAATCTAACCTAATCCCCTAAGCACCTTACCTGTATATTCTACATTAAGACTTTAAAAATGGATAGTGACATCAAAAAGACTTCTAAATGAGAATTTGCACAAGCAGCAAAACTTTGAGAACAACCCATGCCAACATTTGGACTTAACATTTTCCTGTGAAGAGGTATGTAAGATGTCAAAGGCCTTAAGATGTATTGTGTAAGGTTTAATGGTGTAATGCACTTCCCATCTAATAATAAAAGAAAAAACCAAGCAGTGCAACAAAATAAAAATATGAACAACGTTCCGAAAATAATCAATTTTCGTCATCAGGTTCATGAATTAAAATTTTAAAACATGGCAAAGCCACTAAATCATCTTATGTTTAAAAGCACAACACGATGATTTAAAAAAATAAAAAGCCCGAAAACCAAAATTTCTCCTGTCAAAAGAGGCAGAAAACGGTGGCCGAAATGCACAACCTGACCTGCTCATTTGATAGCAAAGTTGCAAGTCAAGGTGTATGCAAATCGGGTCACATATGGTTTCATAGGACGGTCCATTTGTAATAGCTATAGGGGTTGCAGTAGTATGCCTCGAAAATGTATCAAGTTTAAGTTTTTTAATACAGGGAAATATTCTTTTAAGATATTTATTGGTACACATAGGGCGAGTAAAAAGTGTCGACCGAGTAGAGTTTACAGCCGCATGATTTGGTTTAGCCACCAAACAACTATCGATCGTTGGTCACCGCGGAGCGGGCTACATATTAAGATCATTAATGGGTGCCCCCCTTAAAAATTTTCTACTTCTGGTTCCTTTAGGAATAGGGCATTGGTCCCAATTTGAGATATGTGCGGGCAGTTAATTCATGGTGAATGCAGAAAACAGCGTGCAAATCGGTCAACAATAGCATGAACTATGACCAAAACACGTTAGTGCAAATGTTGGCTTCAGTTCATAAAATAATACTTTGTGCCTTTGTGTGTATTGGTTGATTGCGTGTAATAATTACAGTAAGGAATCGCAAACGTAACGATGTTGATGAAGTGTGCGGCTAGGACGTGTTTGTGCACATGTTTGTTGCACATTTAACCATTGGCATTCGACCTAAAGGAACCAAAAGTGGAATATTTATTTAGGGGGTGCAGGGTGGGGAGCAACCATGCTTGATGGCAATAACCCTGCGACGCCACTTGGAAATAGCATTGCGAGAGGTAGGGCCACGCGGTTAAAACCTATTCCCCTGAGAGTCCAAGAAAAGGACTTCTTTCTTGCTCACTGATTTCGGGAAGGGTGGCATCAGTCACTAGTTGACGTAGACAGTACGTTTTTATGCAGACAGCACATTTGTTGAAATATTTGTTCGAACCTCGACAGGCGCTTCAAAGCCGAACACAAGTTTGTTACACGTGCTACAAACACCTGTACAAACATATCCTAGACGAACCCTTACCAATTTCGTTACGTTTGCTATTCCCCACTGCACTTTATTACATGCAATCAACCATTTCACAAAACTACTCACGGTATTATTTTATTCACTGAAGCCAACATGTGTACTAACATGTTTACGTCATAGCTCATGCTATTGTTGACCGATTTACATGCTGTTTTCTGCATTAACCATGAATTAACTGCTCGTACATATCTCAAATTGGGACCAATGCTCTATTCCTAAAGGAACCGAAAGTAGAAAAGTTATTTGGGGGGGGGGGGGGCTGCCATTAATAATCTTAATATATGGCCCCCTCCGTGGTGACCACCGATCGATGGTTGTTTGGTGGCTAAACGAAATCATGCGGCTACAAACTCTACTGGGTCGATACTTTTGACTTACCCTGTGTAGTAAATAGTACTTAGTTAATAATACGTTGTACATAAACCTACTGAACTACTCTGTACTTGTATTATTTACTGTGTACTAGTACTATGTAGTGCATACTACGTACTGCGAATACCACAGTATTGTGTACAGTACTGTAAGGACTTAGGCACATACGTGTGGGAACAGCTTGTGAAAATGCCACACCCTAAAAATATAAAAAAAACTTGTATTGGGACTCCCGCATCCACGTAAATAGCTAAATTTTAGAACTAAAATAAAAAAATATAAAGTATTAAAACAATAAAATAAAATCCAATAATACAACTTGCTACAATGATTACAATACATACCAATTAAAAAAGTAAGGAAACAAAAAAGGACGCATAGGTACACATAGAGACACTGTTGGTTAGTAGTACTGCATGTAAGCAGCAAATTTTTCAAGAAAACTGCACTTTGTGAGGATGACACCATCTTTAGTGTACTTCATGTCCACTCCCATGAGAAACTTTTAGGAAGAGGTGCCACCTGAAACCTGTCCCAAAAACCAAAATGGCGCCCAGTTTGTTTTTAGAAATTCAAAATTATACTAATGTATGCAAGTTTGATGTCAATTGAGAGGTTTTAAGGCCTGCCGAATTAAAAAAAAAATGTTCTAAATAATTTCCAGAAGTTCACACGATGAAATATTCAAAATTGTGGCAAAATTCAAGTGTTTTTCATAATTTTAAAATATACTTATTGAGTAGAGGCAGATTTGAATTATTCCTCAAAAACGCGAGTTCGTAACGCGCAATTACTAGTAACTAGCAAACGCCAGGTCAAATCCGTAGTGTAGTGTGTTAGTAATTAGGAGCTAAGCTGTGGCTGTGTCTCTATCCTAGCAATGCATTTTTCTTCAATTCACTGTAGATTACATCTTTAAAGTGATGTGGTAGCAGTTCTAATTAAGATAAATGTATATTTTTTCAACATGGGTAATTAAAACGATTTACTGTAACCACTCTATCTACAGTTGCAGTGATGTGCATTTTTGAGTCTATTTACCACAAGTTGCATCGTTAAAGTGGAGCAGGTGCTATGCTGTGCTGTTGTTGTTCTTTACATTGGAACAAGTTTAATTCAAACGCTTTATTGTAATTAGAACTTTAGGATAGGATAGAAAGTGTCGGCCAATAAACTAATAGTTATTTTGAAGGCCCAAGCGTCAGATTTTAAGTGGGATTTATCACCATCAGGACAGTTGTCTTTTGCCGCATAAGGGAGGTAACCGGAGAACCTGGAGGAAACCATCGTGCAATGGGCGGGAAACAACCGGAGAAAAACCCGTACGTATAGGCATACACTTCCCTTCGACAAAGTCGAACCCGGGTATGAACTAAGCCAGAGATGTACAGCTGGGACAAAGACCCCTTGAAATCTCTCGCCCCAGTGCTCGCAGCTATCCGTGCACCCGTTTAGGTATGGAAGTTTAGGTTTCTATACTATAGCGCTGTGATTTTTGCATCTATTTACCACAAGTTAAATCTTTAAACTACTGCAGTAGCCGTTCAAATTACGATAAATGGACGTAATTAGGCTTACATGAAAGATGGAGGGGTGTATCTTTTCCAACAAGCGAATTTAAAATGCAGCCATTAATCATAATGCCACCACATCACGTTGAATACGCAACCTAGAGAGACATGAAGTTGACATGACATACAATGCCGATATCTCCTAATTATACGATAAACCGTTTTTATTACCTACGTTGGAATGTACACTTCGCCACCTTTCGTACAATCCCAATTACATACATTTATCATAATTAGAACTGCCGCCCAGTCTATTTAATCTGTAACATGCGGCAAATTGAAGAGAGCATGTGGCTACATCGTAGATAATCAGTTGTAGCTTATCCCTTAATCACGACAAACCTTTCTAATTAACCTTATTCGAAAATATACATCTCCAGCTTTCATCTAAGCTTAATTATATCCATTATCTTAATTAGAACGGCTACTGCAGCAGTTTAAAGATGTAACTTGTGGTAAACAGGCGCCAAAAACACACCAATACAGTGTAGATAAACTGCCTTAGGTTAGCTCCTAATTACAATAAATCATTCCAATTATCCAAGATGGAAAATATACATCGCCACCTGATATCTAAGTCAAAATACATCCAATTATCTTAATTATACCTGCTACCGACTCACTTTAAAGTTGTAACTTACATTGAATTGAAGAAAAAACGCATTGCTACAGCATAGAGAAACAGCCACAACTTAACGCCTAATTACGAACACAGTGTACTACCTTACGGATTTGACCTGGTGTTTGCTAGTTACATCTTGCTCTAATAAATAAGTATATTTTAAAATTATGAAAAACATTTGAATTTTACCACGTTTTAGCCGCCATTTTGGATGTCTCATCGTGTAGAGTTGTGGCAATTATTTAGAAGTTTTTTTTTTAATTCGGCACACCTTAAAAACAAGCAGTCGACACCAAACTTACACACATTAGTACGAATCTTAACTTTTGTATTGTGTAGCAGCCATTTAAAAAACAAAATGGCCGCCATGTAGGTTTATGGACAGGTTTCAAGTGGCACCCCTTCCAAAAAGTTTCTCATGGGTGTGTACATGAAGTACACCAGAGATGGTGTTATCCTCACAAAGTGCAGGTTTTTTGCTTACCCATACGACTATACGTGCCACAGGGGCACAGAGGGAGACAGGTTTTTTTTTTTTTTTAGCCGTCAGTGACACGAAAGTTCCTTAAATTTGCCAGGGTGTACGAAAAGTCCCCGAGTTTGATGCAAATAGAGACGTCTGTGTCCCGTGAAATTAACTTGATGTATATATCGCGAGTTAAAGGTGGCCTCGGGTCGTAATATCGAAAGCGCTTTTCAAATCGCAAGCGGTTTTACCAAAAAAGGCGTGCAAAAATCGTAGCTTGCCCATTCAATCGCGCACTACTTTTGATAAAACCGTGTGCGATTTGAAAGCGAGCAAGTCGACAATACGGGAGTGAATCGAAAATGATTTACAGCTTTTTCAGGGTAGTAGACAATATGGCCGCCGCAAAATGACGTTGCTAGGGATGCAGGCGTGGTCATTAGTAAAGCCAGTTTTTTTTTTTTTTTTTTGTTATTATTATTTATTTATCTAGAAAAGAATGTAATTGCACAAACAGCAAATCAAATTTCAAAAATAAAAATGACAAAACACAGCCTTAAAAACAACGGGGGGGGGGGGAACGACAAACAAAAGCGTTACTAACTGTAACAGCAAACAAAAAACGAGAAATAACAAAGACAAACAAAAGAATACATTTTTTAAAGGGGAGGAAAAAATGTTTTCGTTTGTAGCAAAAATAACAATTTTAATTTAACGTCGATTTGTTAGTATTAAAATTATTTTAAAATAATTTTTAAAGTTACCACTCATTCACAGTTAAGCTGTTTCTCTGCACTTCGTATAAAAAGCGACACGTTCGCTTTTATCCAGAAAGTGTTTCAAAGGAAAGGGTGTCAGTTCTTTTTTTTTTAGCTGTGACTATGAATTTCGGCTGACAGAAAGCAGCAACAAGACAAATCAGTCGAATCAGTGGTGCTTTCGGCGACCATATTGTCAATTCGAGTCGTGTAGGTTGGTTTTCACCCAAGATCCGGCAGGTACTGCAGTAGAGCCCTGACCGCGTATATCTGTCACCGTTTTAATACGACGCTGTGTTGCGTGACGTTATCACTGCGCATTAAGTAATAGTTATTGGTTAAAATTGAGCGGTCATCGATTTTTAGCCGACGGGTGCGATTATTGGCCGGCTCGAGTATGCAAATAGAGCCGGACAATAATCGCACCCGTTGGTTAAAAATTAATAACCGCTCGATTTAAACAATAAATTATTTATATCACGGTTGGGACGTCAAGCTAATTCTTATTTAATTAAAACTTTTTGTGTTTGTGAAAATTGCTTCAAGAAATACGGTAATACCTTAAGTCAAATGAATGAAAGTCATACCATTTTAGTTTGTGGAGGGGGAGGTGGGTGTTAGACGGACGATTCCTTTGGCAGGTAGGCAGATTGTAGGCTACACTCAAGTTTGTGGAAGGAGCGTCGTTTCGCAAGGTTTGGCTGGTAAGCTAGCTCGCTCGCTCTGTTCGAAGAGAATAAACTTCGATAAGTGAGGAAGCAGGGATAGAAGGACATTATGCCGACATTCTGGCAAGGTAAGTAATTCTTTTTGTGCGTTTGTAGTTTGAGAACTGTTTCAAATCATCGGTAATAGCCTAATAGCTGTATCGGTAGGAATGAAGGTTATTCCATTTTATGTTGTGGAGGGGGGGGGGAGGAAGAAGAGTTAGACGGAGGGAATAAACTTGGAATGGCCCAGCCAGACACGTAAGCTTTAGTAGGTAAAGGATTTCATTTGGGATACCCCGGCAAAGTTAAGTAATTCATTTTGTACGTTTTCATTGCGTTACGGTTTTCGACGCTGTATAATTGTGGTTGTGGTGTGTGCGTTCCCGTCGCGTGATCGGGAACTTGATAATCCACACTTTTTGCGATGACGCACACTTCCGCTCACGGTTAACGGGATTTACCCTACGGAAATTTAGCATGGCGTTGAGTTAGCGTGACGTCACAGCCGCAGTATAAATACCATTACCGCTGTTGGGAGTCCATTAGCCGTTGATACTTTAAGTTTTACTTTCATCAGAACAGTTCATGTCTGAGACTGAGTTCATGTCTGAGACTAGTAATGATAAATATCTCGTTATTTCCTTCCCTGTCCTCAACATGTGCTGTCCTGATCTTGCAAAACTGAAATTATCCACGTCTAACTGACTCCGACTCACCCTGTACCCAAAACATGAAATAGCTGTGACAATAACTCGTAATCGACTGGAAAATACTGCAGTCCGAAACTTGAAAGCAGGAGCGAATGTCCATGCTCAATGTCCATGTCAATGTACTGCAGTCCATGCTGTTAGTGTAAAAACATTTCAGTTCCGGCAACAAGCTGCATATTATACATGGAAGCTGCTCACATGTTGTAGTTTACAAATCCTCCGGGAGACACTCCCGGAAGTGACACGTATAGCCGTGATGACGTCATCAAAATGGCCACCACGCGATGTAGTAAATCTCTACTATCTCCGGAACTAATTGATGAATCCTATCGTGCGACCTATTGTTGGAAAAATAATTTAATTTGCTAAAAGATATGCCGGAACGATATATGCCATAAATCTGTTAATTTTGGTTTAAGTCTGGAAACACATAATATGACTGCTGTGCGATATACTAATTCCCAATTATCTCCGGAACTAATCATCAATCTTTTCGTGCAGCACTTTGAGGGGAGGCAACAAAAATCGGCTGAATTAATATTCTGGGATGGATGACAACTGCTGGGGTAACGAAGCCTCTAAGACTTGCAAGTGTACTAAGAATGGTACGAGCTGTCATATTAAAGAATTACTTTCCTGTACACTACCGTGTGCCTGTGAAGACCACTGCTGAAGTGACGCACTGTGAACAATACGACACAGTTTTAATAATTTACCGTTTCCAAAAGAACCACATATAAAGCGGCAATAGTACATGCACGTTATCTTTTCCTTCACATTAAACAAAAACTAAATTATTACGGGATACATTGTTCAGGCATTTCCTTTAGAAGATTAAATTATTTTTCCAACGATAGGGCGCAAGATAGGATTGATCAATTAGTTCCGGAGATATACGAGATTTAGTATATTGCATGGTCGCCATTTTGAGGACGTCATGATGTGCTTTCCTTCAAATTACGTAGAAACTAATAGATTTACGGCGTACATTGTTCAGGTATTTCTTTTAAAAAATTAAATTACCTTTCCAACGATAGTTCATACGAAAAGATTGATCGATTAGTTCCGCAGATAATTGAGAATTAACATATCACACAGCAGTCATATTATGTTTTTCTTCAGATTAAACCAAAACTAATAGATTTATAGCGTACATTGTTCAGGCATTTCTTTTAGCAAATTAAATTACCTTTCCAACGATAGGTTACACCATAAGATTGATCTATTAGTTCGAAAGATACACGAGACTTAGTATATCGCATGGTGGCAATTGAGGACGTCATAATATGTTTACCTTCAAATTACGCAAAAACTAATAGATTTACGGCATACATTGTTCAGGTATTTCTTTTAAAAAATTAAATTACCTTTCCAACGATAGTTCATACGAAAAGATTGATCGATTAGTTCCGCAGATAATTGAGAATTAACATATCACACAGCAGTCATATTATGTTTTTCTTCAGATTAAACCAAAACTAATAGATTTATAGCGTACATTGTTCAGGCATTTCTTTTAGCAAATTAAATTATCTTTCCAACAATAGGTCGCACGTTGCGATTGATCGAATAGTTCCAGAGATAGTAGATAATTAGTACATCGCGTGGTTGCCATTTTGATGACGTCATCACGGATTACGTCGTCACTTCCGGGAGTGTCTCCCGGTGGATTTAGAAACTACAATGTGTGTACAGCTTCCATGTGAAATATGCAGCTTGTTGCCGGAATTTAAATGTTTTGGCACTTTTTGTCGCTAACAGCACGTACTAAAATATATAGTCACGTCTGTAGACGTGGGAGTGTCCGTGTTGTAGCTTCACATTTCAATTCTCGTCACAAGGTCAACTGGGAGAGAAGCTGTCGGTTTCATGTCTCAGATATGGGCCAGTTGATTCAACATCGCTAGAATCGTATTTTACCAGAAGAGCACAAAAAAGCATCAGTTTTCCGCACGCTCGTGAACTGGCGTTGATTCGGAGGCGAATTCTGCCTCAGTCGGCCTTGGCTTGAAGTAGCCGTCTGCTTCGCCGCTTCACACTCATGGAACACTGTTGCATGCGGAGGTGCTGCATGCCAGAATTAATCGTTACCGGGGTGGTATTTTTCCGCCACCATCTATTAAGTTAAAACCTAGGGTGCCTTTGAAAATTGACCTTCCTAACTCGGATTGCAAAGAAAGAGTGCTGTTGCATGCACTAATTGCGTAGGTCGTGCGAAATTTTCGCGTCATAATCCCCTGATCTAGCATAATCTTAGACGATTGCCTGTACGAATGGCATTCAAATTACGCTTCAGGCAATAACATAAACCACCGAACAAACCTTGCTAGCCGAGCTTGGTTCCTGAGGGTAACTGGTGCGACCGAGGGGCTAACACTACAA
>JAHWFP010114357.1:0-16587 GCA_023313725.1 Lithobius niger
GGGCTGTGTCCAATTGAAGCTTGCGGTTTTGAAATCCCTATAATTCCGTCGCAATTCAAGTATCTGTTGTGCGCGTGCACTGATCCGTGTATCTTGCCAATGATGTATGTATTATTCGCAAAGCAGCGTTTGTTCGAGCAAGGTTGCCGTTAATCAAGCTTGGTGGCCGACCATGTTGATTTAGGCTAATTTGGCGGTTTATGCTGACGTCACGAGCGGGCGACGACCAACTAATGAAGCGACGATGAAGCGCGCGCACTTAATTCACCTCGGCATCCAAGAACAAGGAATGAACGGGGGGTTTGGGGGGGGGGGGGAGAATGAAATAGATTGGTCGACTACGACTTCCGTTTTCTTATTTGCAAGTAAAGAGGCGAATCATACGACTTGAAAAGACTTCCTCTTTCATTTGTTTGTTATTCGATTTAATAAAGTACGGAAAATAATTCGTGAAGGGGAATAAACTAACCGTTAATTTCATTCTAAGGCTCGACATAAAAATGAATGGGCGCAATGCGCATCTTTGTTGGTTTGTTGCACTCCCAGCCGAAGCCATGGCGTCGGAGGGGTCTTGTTACAAGCACACCGTGTTTCTAGCGCATAGGTAGAATGGGACCACACCCGGAGTTCACAATTGCTTGCGTCATAAGCTTTAGAATCACATAAATCTCGATGTATATAGTAGATAGATAATTATTTAAATTTTTCATCAAAAGAACTGGGGCCTATCTAATCTAGATTCCGGCGCGTGAAGTTTAAGTGGACAAGTTTTCGGTTGTGTTTTTTGATGTTATGTAGTGAGCCGCAGCGAGTGCGACAGCGTGAAGAGGTTCGTAATTTGGGGGGAAAAAACTGACATATTCGTGAACAGCGACCTTGACTTAACAATTACAGAAACGAAGTATAGACAAACGCTTCACGAAGTGGATAAAAACGATGTCACGCGGTGGAGTTTTTGACATGCGGGCGATCCTGTGCGCTCGAAGCACGGTTCATCGTGGTTGTGTGCGCTCAAACATAAAAAATTAGCTTGTGCGCTCATAACACGTGCGCTTGTACTACGTAACCATGCTGGAAGACATTGGGAGACGATTTTGGAAACAGAAATTCCTAGGATCTTCTACATGCCACAATCGACATGAGTGCGAGGCATTACAGGACCCTTTTCTCCCCGAAAATGAACATGGGTAGCCACGGTAAGGTTCGGGAACTCTGGACACACAGAGACAGTTGTGATGACCATCAGGGCACTTTGCCCCAAGCGCGCACCCTCAACTTTTTAATAAAAATATCATGTTAGAAGACAGGACAAAATGTCACTATCACAAATGAGGACAGAATGTCATTGTGACAATATAGTACAAAATGTCAACATCACGAAAGAGAACAAAATGTCAGTGTCACATACGAGGACAAAATATCACGGTCACAAAACAGGACAAAACGTCAACGTCACAAAACAGAACAACTTGTCAGTGTCACAAAACAGGCCAAAATATCTATGCCACAAAACAGGATAAAACGTCAATGTCAAACGTCAATGACTTAAAATAGGTTAAAATGTCATGTCACAAAACAGGGCAAAAATTGTCAACGTCACAAAAACGTCAACGTGTCAGTGTCACAAAACAGGTCAAAATATCAAAATCACAAAACAGGCCAAATATCTATGTCGCAAAATATGATAAAACGTCAATGTCATAAACCAGGTTAAAATGTCAATGTCACAAAACGGGACAAAGTGTCAATGTCACAAGCCAAAACAACACGTCTGTGTCACAGGACAGAACAGAATGACCGTGTCATACCATTAACATGTCAATGGGTGCTGCAGGAGTAGAGTCAGTGGGGATTCACAAATTTTGTGTGAATTTACAAAGAACACGAAAGGAAATTTTGCTTTACAGCCTGTGATTGAGTTTTGTTTTTGTTGCATGATTTTGTGCTTACACATGTTTTTGTTTTTTTTTCCATGGTTTTGAATTTAAGTTTGTCTTAATTGGTAGTATAAAAAACTGTCCAATTTCCTCACCATTCTTAATTTTGTCATTTTTTCTTTGATACCGTCAAATTCTAGAAACTAGCATTTAATGTTTATTTGTTACTGAATAAGTAAATAAATGAATAAATAAATATTCGCGCGTAAATGAACAAACAAAACGTTAGGCATAATTCGGTAAATTGAATCATTGAAGAAGAGAAAACGTTAGGCTTACTTTAAAAATGATTTTCGTTACGAATTTATCACACGAAGTATTGAACCGTGATTCTGGCGAGGAAACTGAACAGCGCCACAAAAACAAACCCCCAAAGGAAAAAAAAAAAGGAAAAAAACCAACGTCAAAATGGCGCCTGTCAACTTTCTCCATTGGTAAGAGGTGTGGTGAAGTGCGAAGGCCCTAAGGCTACCATGATCCCAGTACGAAGACGCCTGGGGCAATCAAAGACGCTAATGGAGCGTGTAATAAGCAATTTTGGTCTCCACACCGGATTGATGGTGCGTGATTACGGCTTGAGCCAATCAGCTGCGGGTCAGCGCGGAAGGTCAACCTGCAAGCCTGCTATGCCTCCAACTCCGCTGCAAACTTGGCCAAACTAACTTTTAACTTAACCTGTTTGTTTAGCTTGTTATGGAAAATGTAATTTGTGACAATTTGGGCGGAAAACAAGAGCGGTTGGTGGACGCCCCTATATTCCTTCGCGTTTATAGCATCTGCTCACTAAGCAAGCTTATACAGTTCCAAATCAATTGGTTTATTAATTTTTTATGGAAATTTACATTTCAAGTCTGACGTAAAACTCAATTTTCTTGCGGTAGTCGAGGAGCAGTTTATCTCTTCATGATTTATCATTTGTTAAATGCATACAAAATACACATATGGCCACTCTCACGATACAGATTTAAAATATAAAACAACAAACACAGGCAAGTGTAAAAAAGCCTGTATAATACACAAATTAAATGCACACAAACATACTCACACACAAACATTAAACATTTCAAACATTTCGTTCACTTTATGACGTAACCATTAAGCAAAAACAGTCCTTGTTCCCTGGAACTGGAGTTCAAATTACAGTTGGTTGCGTTCGAGTGAACTCTAATCCTTTTTCATTCGTGTACCTTCCCAGATGTAAGTATGGGGATACGAACTCTAATGGTTTTTTGCTAAAAGGCGGAGCAGTTTTTTGTTCAGTTATTTGTTATAATTTAATTTCAACTGTTACAAAGTTTAGGTTACTTCTGACGTGATGCCGAAGAATTTGCTATCCGACTCAATGGGTTTTTTTTTTTTTTTTAATTGGTATAATACAGTGTTCAGACAAGTATTAAATTCCATATTTGTCTGATATTTCCATGGCTTTCAGGAACATTCAGTGTCAATTTCCAGATGTTTTACAGCAAGTGCGGAAAGAGACATTTGTACCCGATGTTCTTGTCAAAATTTATATAAAAATAAGTCAACATTTCAGAAAAAAAGCAGTTGTTTAAAAAAAGTAGTACACCCAAAGGAACTAAACACATTTTCGTCATATTGGTAATATGATTTTGTTTATTACGAATTATTGAAAAAAAAATACTTGAACCATGTGAAAGTGGCTTCTCAAAATCTAACGGAATTTGCAGATGGACACAACGTCACTTCTACAATTTTTTAATTCCGAGTTTTCGACGACTTCCCAAAAATTTCATGTTTTCTCTGAAATTTGGGCCCTATTTTCATTATCCCTGAGATTACTGGGTTCCCATGTTTTCCAGGTTTTGTATGAGCCCTGTAAAAAGAGGAATGGTTGACCCTGATCACGCCTGCTTTGATTTAAACTCGGCCTCTCTCACCTTAAAAGAAATCGTCTTTAATTACGAGTTACGTTGATTTTGCAAAACTTAAAGTATTTTATTGTTGCACTAGGTAAAGCCCGTGGTGGTGTTGGATGCACCCTTTGCAACATTGGTACGCCTTGGTCACTCGTGTGTGCGCCCATGCTTCACCAAACTAAGAACCTTCAATTACATTTTTTTTGCAACCTGGCAAACAAACACCGATTTTCACTCGCTTTGCTCACTGATCAGCGCATTCCCTTCAGTCATTCCTCCCGAGGTTAGCGTAAACATACGCAATGAAGCTGGAATTATTTTTTAAATAAACTAACAGGATGAAAACATCCTAAGAATGATGAACCAGGTCGAGACTCATGACTTCATCATGAAAATTAATTTCTTTCAGTGCATTGTTACAACCAGGCACTGAACTGCTTTCCCCCCCCCCCCCTCTCCCCCCGGTTTGTTGTTGTTTGTTACTGATTGTTACTCTCCCAAATATATTTCATTTTTTGTTCGTCGTGGGACAGAAACCCAGTTTAGGTTCGTGCTCCCTAAAAATAAACAAGAACAACAAAGAATTTTTGTTTGGTTAATGATGTGGTTGCGTATTTCTCGGGCGCCTAAATAATTTGTTAAGTAGCTGTAGTCTCGTGTACCTAAATTGTCGTTAGCAGTGGCCGTTTCAGGGGCCGACTGGTCGAGTTAAGGGTTTTACAAATTAATTTTAACTGAATTGAATTTAATTTAATTTAATCCGGATAAAGCAAGCTTATGTAACCGGTTTACAACAAAACATACAACATGGTATAATGTCTCTTCAAACTGCTGGCTGAAGGTGCTGTCGCAACACTTTCTGGAAGTGCGTTCCAAGAATTAATGGCTCTCACAGTGAAACAAGGTTGTCCAACCTTGGTGCGAATTAGTGGTTTTGTCAACTATCCTTTGGTTTGTATGACAGTCGACCGTTGAAAAAACTGATCGACAGGCAAACTCACTTCTACATACAGAATTTGACGAGTCTTGCTACAGTCACCTTTTAAACGCCTATAAACAAGGGTGGTCAGGTCAAGCCTATTCAAACGTTCTTCATAAGGCAACCCCTTCAGCAAACAACAGTGCCAGCTCTCTGAACTTATTCTAACCTGTAAATATCCCTATTGTAATGGGGTGACCAGGCGTGTACACAGTACTCAAGTTTTGGTTGCATAAACGTCTTATACAATCTTCTTGTATACGTCACAACTTGAACATAGACTTTAAAATAAAAACCGTTTCCCGAGCATCATTCACAACTTATTGCACCTAAAAATAGAACTTAAGATGGTTGTCCACAAGGCTACCGAAGTCTTTCACGACGGTGTGTTCTTGCAACTGATGACCAGACAAGTAATAGCGGAAATGGACAACCTTATATAGATAGATGAATGAAATATAGTATTAATTGCACGCGGGCAACATACGCTTTTCGCAGAAATATAATACATTATTATTATTATAATCATACTCAGTTACGGCAGGAGCGAGGTTCAAGATGGCGAACAAAAACGCAAAACGCAGTTAAACGATGCCTCTAGGACAAATTTCAGCAAAACACTCCTTCCAATGCGGGATGGACTTAGAGGAGAAGGTAATCACGATGGTTACTCCAAGGTTGAATAACTCTGTTGGAAAAAAAAAGTTTTTTTTCTGTTGTCGCGATGGAATTTGGGAAGGGAGAGTTTTATAGAGTGACCACGCGTATGACGAACGTCAGACAAAAGATGGGAAAACTACAGAAAAAAAAACTGTCTTAACTGGAGAAAAAAGTCACTTTTGGAGCTCAAAAAAGACCCTTTCACCAGTCTAAACTTCCAATAACGCTTCAGCTTCTGGGAGGGGAAGAGATCAAGCCACCAGACCTCACATGATGTAAGTGTTTACTTGGTTTTGAAGCTGTCACCATCAGTGAGTTCTACCTAGTGTAGTTTTTCCAATAAACTTTCTCGAAAAGCCTTGTCTCCTAGTTCCTTGGCTTCTTCTGTTTTTCGGGTGCTCATTATGTTAGTGGTGTGGGCACGCAAGCAAACAGTTCGCACAATAAATTTTTCAATATACTGCATTGTATGAACGCGGCACAAGATGGGTGGAAGGAACATCGGTGTTTTATAGAACATTTTTAACTCAATCTTATCCTTTCGTTAAAGACGAGGCACGCTTTCCTTACAACTAGTGCTAACTTGCCGGTGCGGAGTGTTACTTACTTAACTTGGCTACAGGAAATCATCTGCAGACAGTCTCAGTAGGCATACAAAAAGCGCATTATTGGGGGGGGGGGGGGCAGCACGATATTTTTGGTCCTGGAGTGGGGGAGATTCAAGATTTTGCAGGGATTTGAAGGGAGGAAGGGGGGGTCATCGAAAATTATATACATATATAATTACCACTCCCGTATGTGTTTGTCTGTGCATGTTAATGTAGCCCAAGTCCGTTTCCTTTTAAAGGCCGTGACAGTGTGACTGAGCGGTAAGTTGAGTTGAGTTTATTTCGGTACAGTTTACAAGGAAGTAATTGACAAACCTCACCCCACAAGAGCAGAAGCTTGCATGTGGGTAATGGGAGTACAAAAAAAAAACGAAACATTTTCTTAAAAAAAATAGGAATAAAAACGTAAAAATGTGGAAAACAGGGTTTCCAAAATCAAGCAACGCATGATTATGTACAAATTAATAAGAAAAAAGGGAAAAAATATACGAATACTAGCAAACAATACAACAAAAAAAGAAAAGTTGTCAGTGTTAGCTCATGATGCTAAGCTCATGGGGTTTTGATCTAATAACCACGGAAACAAATGTTTTTGAAAGATTTTAGCCCAGTAATAAGTTTAATTTCGGTAGGCAATGAATAAAAAAAATGTACTACCCAGAAAGTAACTGTATTTGTGGAGTCTTTCCTTAGCAACTTTAGTTCGACGACATTAAAACAGGATGATTTCTAATATGGTAATCCGTCACAAGACGAGTAGAAAAATGAGCACCTTTTTTACAGAAATTAATAAAGGGTCTTTAGACGTAGAGATGGCGGGGTGGCAGAATACCTAGAGGTCCGTCTTTAGTCTCAAAGATCGATGGTTTAACTTCCCGCTCAGGCACTCTGCCATTTACGTCCAAAAGGCAACGGACGTAGGTTTGCAGCCATATTTATTTACATTTCTGGAGCCCATTTGGCTTTCCGTCCTGTTGTTATAAATAGTACTTAAATAATAAATGATTAACCGCAGCGATTTACCTCAACCATCAAGTGTAATTCAGTCTATTTCCACCTGAAGGGATGAAGCGCCAAGATTGAGAGACGCGCAGTTGACGTCACGCGCCACGGACTTCACTTTCTCCCCTGAGGATGAAGCGCGCGCCGCTCACTAACTGTCTGTAGCATCGCTCCAAAAGCACCCCCTTATTGCACCGCGCCGCTTCCCTGTACGGCTCGGCCTGCTCTTTCCTTCCACCGCTGACGTACTTGTTTTCAAGAAGGTTTGAATGAACGATGGAGACGTGCACCAAGATGAATCAAGTTATTTCAGAAATCAGCTTTAACATGGCGACATAAAAGGGGGTAGAGAGCTAACGTTTGCTTTACGTTTGCCGATTCTCGATATCGAGCTGCCGATACGAACACCGAATCTGTCTCCAGATCTCAACAATGATTGCAGCATTCAAGACGAAGAAATTGTGGTTGATAATCATCCCTTGTTTATAACAATGAGCCCTGTTATGTTTGATATTTATGAGCAACCAATTGAAACCCCACGTGCTAGATGAATTTTTGGCTTATATTTTAGCTTTTAACTTCACTTCCCTCCCAACCACCCAACCAACCCATTCCCGCATCAATCGCCATTTTTAGATGCCTTTTAGGCCTTTTATTTAGAACATTCACCCTTAACCGTAGTCCAAACTTGAACTCGAACCCGTATTTTATCCAATGCTTGCATCAGCAACATCCCGTCCTGTAAAGCTTGTCTTTAATTAATACTATTTCACATTAAATTCAGTACTATGGGCTTTTCACCAAAACCAAACCGAGCTAAACGTTTATTCCTTTTGCACCCTTTTGTTACACGAACCGACAATTCAGGAGAGCCAATAAATACACCATGAATCTCCACCACTTTTTGGGTAACATTATTCGTTCCACCATAGGTTTGCACAAGCTTTGAGCGTTAGGTTAATTGGATCAAAATCTCATCCCCATTTTAGCTACCAACATTCAAAAATTCCCGTTCCCATTTCGTCCCCCGTTAAGTCATGTTGTGAACCGCACATGGTAAACCCCGAAGCCAAGTTCCCAACAAGAGATCATGTAGGGTTCGACGGAGTTCCCATGTTAATACTATGACATGTTTCATATCTCGTTCCGCGTCAAGACCTAGCCAGACGTGGGACGACTGGCCCTAACTATTTTCTGAGCTAAGCCACCACGCTAACAATACGCTGAGCAGGTTTTAACCCGATAGATACATGCGCCTGACTACCACTCGAACTACGGTTACTCCAGGCATGCGGCACCTCCGTGAAGCGGTGAAGCAGAGGCTACTTCTATTTCAAGCCAAGGCCGACCGCGTGTTTCGCATCGTGACTTAACACCAGTTCACGCGGGTTCAGGAAAGTTGACGCTCTTTAGCAATGTTCACGTAAAATAGGCACAAAGTATGGAATATGAAACGGTAGTCACAACATAGCCACTCCGACGTCGTATGTATTTATTAACTCATGGCTTTAATAAAAGCTTTGCAATGTTTAACAGTAAAATAAAAATTTTAAACATTTCATATGATAGCAAAAAAATTTAAATCTTCAATTAACTTTATAAGTGATTATAAATAATTATACATCATGTGTTACGAAGCAGTGTTCTTCAGCTAACCTACAGACTTAAAAATTAACCGTGTGTGGAGTACAATCACTGATTTTTGAATGAAAAGACCGCTGCCTTATTGCTCACTGACGTTACTAGTGTAAAATTGATCTTTGAGACCAGAGTCCAGTGGATCGATTCTCAGCATGCGATTCGGTCATAAAAATATCTTCGTAACGGAAATGTAGACTACCGCCTCAATTAATTCGCCATAATTTGAATATAACTAGATTTTCCAAATGTTTCTAGCTTATTTTTAAATTCTGCGGTTAGGCTAAAGAAATTATTACGTCGATCTTACCAATCATACACTAGGAATAGTATAGTACAGTAAGCCGTCTTTGTGAACTTATGCTACCTCCTAGTGGAGTGAATTACAATCACCCAGCCAGAACTCCACTACCCTTTACTGTTCCTCGTGTCCGGAAGTTTTTATTCGCCAAACGAAGTTGCTCCCAACAATTGCTCGGCAAAAAAAAAATACTCGCGTTATGGAATGAAAGAAATAACAAAAAATAAAATACAACCATAAATCTAAAAATTACGTAAAATGAATGAAATTCGGAGATTTGATGCGCTCCCAGCTGAAGCCATGGCGCCAGAAAGCGATAGGGACAATTTTGCTAGGTAAATCCAATTGGAAATTCCTACGATATTTTACAAGCCACAATCGACATGAGCACGAAGCATCACAGAGCCCTTCTTTTCCCGAAATTTCTAGGGGTTGCTGAGGTCAGGAGTTGGCGAGTAACTGTTGGCGAGCAATTTTCCCGTAATCCGAACTGTGCACCTAACATTTCAACAGACGAAATAGTTTAAAACTACATAAAAGCAGGGTTGGCAGGTTTTTTCCACCAAGTGATTAAAACCGGTTTTTACCGTCTGGTTTTTGCCATTTTTTGCAACTTTGGCCTAAAATCGACTTGAAGTCAAATTTTAAAAAAGCGTGCCCTACAATAGTCAAATACTGACAAATTTTAAAAGCTGTCCTCGAAAATGTCAGATCGTTCCGTTTCTTTGCAAACTCATATTCACTTTTTATTTTATCCATATTTAACCTTTCATACGCCATATATTTTCACAATAAAAGACATTCTTCTCACAATATCTATGCAAATTTGTGCAACTGGCTGTCGTAAATTTGAACGGATATTGTGAGAATATCTTTTACTGCGAAAATAAGCGTATGAAGCAGCTTGCTGGTTCTTGCTAGTTTTAGCCGGTAATAACCGGGGGGGGGGGGGGGGAAAGAGTAAAAACCACGCTTTTGCCACTGTCCCGGCAAAAAGCTGTCCCACCCCTGCATAAGGGCGCGTTTATGCAACCACTCGCCTTTGCATTCTCGCAGCTAGAACTCAATCGCGATAGCAAAGGTGACATTGCCATGGTAACAACGCTAAATGGATTACCTACATCCGACATCGTTTGAGTAAATACTTGCAGTCTTATAATCCGTGCCAATAATGTAAAGAATTCCTCATGACGAAACAATTTTCCCAAACGCTTCTGAACTCACGTTATTTGCTGTTTTCGTTGCGAGGCGGCAGACATAAAACCGCCGCCATGTTGGAATTTGAGGTGATTTCTAGCTTCTAGCTGCGAGAATGCAAAAGCGAGTGGTTGCGTAAACGTGCCCTAAGAGAGATGTACTTTATTTTGTATCATACCCGGTTTATGAGTTTAGTCGAACCACGTTGGTGTTGAGTGGCATTTTCACTGCCTTTAAGGAACGAAGTCGTAAAACACTCGATACGTCGAAGGTAAAGAAAAAAAAAACAGTTACTGCAACTGTCGAGTTCCTCTTTTTTACTCATGCCTCAATCACTTCCTTTTTACTTAAGTAGCAAACGGGCAACTTTAAGCAACAACCGTAACGAGGTTGGCAGCCAGGCTCGGCAACCGACCGCAAACACTCCATTTCCACGTCCACATGGTCTTGTAGGGTGGGTCTGCAGCCGTTCCGTCGACGAAAGGGGAATCAGCGTTCCGTGGCAGGCGCGGCTCCTTCGCAGGTAAACAAACGCCATGTGCACCACGTGCATCAATTAGCGCGCGGGATCGATAGATGTGGACGGGGAGGGGGGGAAGGGGGCGGGGAGAGAAAGAGGTCCACGAATGGGGGAGCACGCGATGTCACTGATCTCAAGATTAGACGCAACATTAGAGATCGACACCGACACCCACCCTCAACAAAAGAGTGAGACTCCGTCACATGGAACGTCAGACTTTTTTTTTTTGAAAGTTTTATCCCGACTTAAGCGATACAGGCTATTGCATCATTTATCGTGCATCGATTGCTCCCAAGGGCACCAGCACAAATAACCCGCATTAATTTGTATTTTTAATGCGTTCGTGTTTTACATGACAGAGGATGAAGGGTGGTAAAAGTACTTGCATTAATAGGCCTGGAATTAATTTCAGATTTGATACACTACAGGAGTTTAAAAAAAAAAAGACAACGCGGCGGAGGTTTAAATTTAACGCAAAGGAAATGGGAGTGTATTTATTATTACACGGAATTATTTTTCTTGTGACTCTTTAGCTGCATCTTCTATATCCATTCCATGTGACTCTTTAGTCACATTTTCTTGGTTTGTGCTGTCGCTCCTTCGCTTCCCCTTGCCACGCTTTTCTACCGGTTTTGCCTGTAGTTTTTCAGCTGTGCACTGTTTTGTTGGCCTAAATAAGGTCAGATTTGTCAGATTTGGGCGCAAATAACCAACATTTTGGCGTGCCCTTCCCTTTAATCATATCTTCGTTCCTGTATTTATTAACCTGTTTGGCTGGCTATATTCATTATTTTCACTATAGTCCTATCGTTCGCTCACTCTACTCGCTCTACTGGCGTCGATCCACGCTTCATATAGTTTAGCCGATTTCTTTCTGATCAGTTGGCCTGGTCGAACTTAGACGTCATGAACAGTTTAGGAGTAGTTTTTCGCGCGTTTAAGAGTCGAAAATCAAGTTACAACAATGAAAATAGGGCTACTCGAAGCGTAATTTTATACCAATTACGCCAAGAACTTTCCATTAGTTGAGTTATTTTAATTATGGATTATTATTTTATTAAGGACTAGCTTCTCGCCTTTACCGGAATATGCGGCTTTCGAATTGTCTATACGTAAGAGTAACCATGGTAACGACGCAGACGCAAATCTTCTCCTCGTGCCTTGTGACACGGCGTACGATGCTTGCAACATTTGAGCGTCGATTTATGACAACAAGAAAACAATTTTTACTGCAGTACAAGACGACGGATTCTTTTTTTGTATGCCGGCATTCGATGGTTTGTCTTCGATTCGATAGCCACGAAATGGACGCCATGTTGGATTTTGAATTCTCGCTGCGAGAAGCTATTTATTCTACCGACGTTTGATAATTGCTAGAAGCTGTACTTTGAGGGAGGATAGCAAATTTTTGAAATAGCGTGAAATGACAACAATCTTGTAGCAACGTTTAAAATTACTGTAGCTCTTTGTTCTTTATCCGTGTTGCTATTTATAATACATACTTTTTATTATCTATTACCGCATTCATTTAGCAGCAACGGGAAACTAATCATAAATAACGGTTGACTAGCAAATAGCATTCGGCGAGCGAGAATGACGTGGTGCATAAATACGCCCTACAATTTTAGCTGCAATTTTCGGTGCCGTCCCTACGGGTTACGTTTATTTACCTCGCCTCCTACAACGGTAACCATGCACGGCCATTTTGTGTAGTTACGGTGGCTGTAACTGATACCATACAGCAGAAGCAACTAAAGCAAAGAAGAAACAGATATATATTTGTTTCGATTGCCAATAAAATCGTGACAATTACGTTTTTTTTCCTGTCGATCTGAGCAAAAAGAGAAAAATAGCATGGAGTTGGCAATGGCAGTTTTTCGCTGTGTAGTACGTCGCTTGCAGTGCAGATCTGCTGGATTCTGTTTCGTTTGGTCGTCTCGCGCTAGTGACGTACGTGTGACGCAGGCAGTTAAGCAAAGTGCTGCAAGGGCTGCACTACTGCAAGCTGAAGCTTATTCGCGCTATGCTTATTGCGCTCGCCTCTTTGAACACCATTACGCTCGTTTTCAACAGCAACAGATTTTAAAAGTCTTACTGGTTTTTGTTGGATGAATTGTTTTCAGTTACCACTTTGACTAAATGTTACTCATATTCTAGTAATCTTCTACAACTGGGACGTCACGGTAGATGCGGAATGATTTCCTACAAACGTATACCGTTCGTCCACATTTGTTATCGTTAGAAGCGCGTAGGACTCAGGAGGCACTAACGAACCAGCTTATTTACACACCTGTTCTGAAATTGCCAGTTCATGTTTGTTTAAACTTTAAAATACGCCTCTAGTTGTGAACTCTGCCTTTTGAAGGTCAATTTCATGTTCATTTCAATTATATTACAACATTTACTTGGGAAATAGCTACAGGTAAACGCAGTATTGCGTTTGAAAGTGTTGGGTGGAGATAACTGTTAATCAACATTTACACTAACCTTACATAAACATACAGTCCAAAGTCATTGAATTTTTAACATATAGTCCAAATTCATTGAATTTTTAACATACAGTCCAAAGTCATTGAATTTTTAACATACAGTCCAAAGTCATTGAATTTTTAACATACAGTCCAAAATCATTGAATTTTTAACATACAGTCCAAAGTCATTGAATTTTTAACATACAGTCCAAAGTCATTGAATTTTTCACAACAGGACAAAGTCATTGAATTTTTAACAGACTCACTGACTGGGCTAATGAGCAAGTCTCTGACACACCTGGTGTCTAGAAGCACGATAGTATTTCGCCCATAAAGTTCGAGTTATTGTCACAAGAGATAAGAGAGAGATGGAGAGAAGCTGTGGGTTTCGTCTACACACTCATGATCCGCATAAATGACTTGATTTCACACTTCATATCAACAACATGACAACGCTATAGTTTATTCTACATTATGTTTGCAGGAAACTGTCTGCGTGACGCCACGTTTCCTTTCACTACGAGTGCAACAGCAGCACTTAGCAGCTACAATTGTGACATCCACGTGCTTTGCACTCATAGTGCAAGGAAACGTTGGGGTCATACTGTCGGTTTCCTGCAAACATAATGTGGAACAAACTATGGTGGTGTCATGTTGTTGGCATGAAATGTGAAATCAAGTCATTTATACGTGTACATGAGTATGTAGAGGAAACCCACAGCTTCTCTCCATTTCTTTCATCATCTCCTATGACAAAGGAAGGAATATGAAGCGACAAGTTACACTGCGGACCCTCCCGTGTCCACGGACGTGTACGCAATGTATATACTCCTGCATCACTGAGGTATTGAGTCATCGTCGGAAATGACCCGAAAATCCTGGTATACATCAGGTTTTAGACACGATGAGACCCGGCACACAAGCTTTACACTGCTCCGCACAAAATTGTTAGCGACATTGGTAAAGCCATATTTACACGAATACTATTGATAAAATTATTTATGCTCTCCGTACGTTCGTGTGTTTGTGGTTGAATTTTAACTGGACCGATCGCGGTCACAAGAAATTCATAAAAAAAAAAAAAATTTTATAAAGACGCTCACAACAGATACTAAGCCATCGACAACACGATACCACGAAAATGCGTTATCGTACAAAAACCCCATAAGAGTAAAAGGATCCACCAAGATTTCGCCATGGAAAATTGTGACCTCATAGCCAAATGGCTGCCATCAAGTTCTCGTCCGAACTACGATAAGTTGACTAGACAGTTAAGCTCGTGACCTAGTTACATCAGAGATGGAAGTGAGTCCAAATTCAGACCCATGACTTCACGAAAAAAATTGCTTAGGCCCTATTTATAGTTAAGATCGAAGCTGATAAGGTGCAGAAAACTCGAATTATTTCTGCGTAAGTTATCTATGTGTTTGGGACCATATTGAAAACTGCCTTGGAACTGAATAGTTCTAGTTGCACGTCATGCCAAAAATGATGTTTGCAAATGGGTCACGTTGGTAATAATGCGTAAGCTATAGCTCAATGGTTGGCAACGTTTGTCAGATGGACCGTGCGGGTGTCACATAATATGGTCACGCGAAAGTTCGGTCCCCGTCAATCAATTCGATTCTGACAAATAAAAAGGCAATTTACGACAGTTAGGTCCTAAAAGTTTATGTTAAAATATTTGTAGAAAAAATAAAATAAAATGTTTCGAGTTAATGCCAGAGGTGACACGTTCCACCGCATACCATAGGTGTCACGGTATAATCGCACACGTTCATCGTATATTCCGGCAGTGAGTTTCCGGCAGTTCTGATTGTAGGGCTGCAAGATGTTGTAAGCTCTCGCGCGAAACGTCCCCCCCCCCCCAACTACTCCGATAGCATACTGTCAGAATTTCATTCTTTGTATATTCGAAAAGCGAGTTTTCGGCAGTTCTGATTGGGAAGGATTTAGGATGATTACCATTCGGCCCCCTTCCCCCCCCCCCACTTTTCAGACGCAAACCTGGGTCAGAAATGCCAGAAGTTTTAGCCCTTATCCCCCCCCCCCTTTCTTTTTTTTTATCGGGACCGAATTTTAGTACGGGTTAAACTTATCCGAGACCGAGTTGTACCCTATCTGTACTTTTGGGAACAAATTGTTTGGAGCCGAATTGTGCAGGACCGAATATTCGTGATCCGTCCCGGGTGTGGGTCAGCTGGGACATGGGCGTGAAAGTAAGCTTCTCTTCCCCCTCATTCCATCTGTGTTCCGAACGCTTCCCCAGTTAGGCGTACGAACGTAATAACAGCGTCCCTTTATTTTGAAAGCCGCGAATTTCCTTTTCTGAAGTGTTAATTCCAGGGGGTAGTATTCCCTTTAATCAAGACCCTATCTTCTTTCCCTGATGAGAAGTCTTCCCTTACACAATCTTCCGCCATGCTTTTAACCGACGCCATGCAATCGTTTTTACTAACGTAGTTTGGTGTTTTACACGTTTTACGCCTCCACACAAAACCTAATGGGGGCCTTTTCTCCTCTCCGTCGTTGACACAGCGAAGGCGGAGTGGGGGAGGTTGTTATCGTTCATGCCACTACGACACCGTCAATGGCCCTCCCCCAACGACCAACCCCCCCCCCCGACCCCCACCCTTCTAATTGCGGCAGGAGGCGCTTCTGGATGACGGAAGAATACCCCCCCCCCCTCTCATCTTGTTTTTACCTCCCCGGTCGTAACCATCGTCGCTCGCCATTGCCGTAAACAGAGCTGCGGAGATCCATCAGACCTCGGGCTAATCCTTTCAATTCCGCAGCGAGAGGATGGGAGGGCATTGGGGGAAGGGATATTAACACCCGGTTGAAAGGTAACTCGTATATAGGCTTCCATTTTTCTACAACACGTCATCAACTGCTATGTGAGCCTGCAGTCCGGTATGTTACCAGCTCCTCGGCGCAGTATGGTTCTCAGATCATATTGATAACGAAGAGATCAAAATAGAACTCACACACGTGTACACAACGCATAATTGTTTTTACTATAGAGTTAGGGCCATTACAAGAACAACGGGGACGGCGCAACTGTATGCCCACATTAGGGGTGCAGGCAGAAATCGAATGGGGAGGGGTAAATGTGTTCGTGCTAATTCCGTTGTCCACTATCTTTCTTCCTTCCTTCCCTAGTGTACGTCATTATTTGGACTTTCCTGTTCATTCTTATAACGGTCCAACTCCACGGATAAAAAAAAATAATCTAAGAATTAGAAGCCTTTCCAACAAAAAAAAAGGTTCAAGCTACTCTAGATGCAAACTCCCTTTAAAGAGTTCATTACCAAACTTCACAGATGCATGTAAAACGGGGGAAGGCGACGTTAAGTCAGGTCCGTAATTGTGTGTGGGGGGGGGGGGGGGGGGG
>JAHWFP010114358.1:8345-41385 GCA_023313725.1 Lithobius niger
CCAAAGCAAAATGCGGGCCCAGCCACGTTGCGCCAGTCTCTTCTCTGTAACGCAAGCTAGCCGCCAACTCCAACCCGTCCTTGCCACCACGTAGCGCCAACGCAAT
Organism: Lithobius niger; assembly: GCA_023313725.1. Lineage (NCBI taxonomy): Eukaryota > Metazoa > Arthropoda > Chilopoda > Lithobiomorpha > Lithobiidae > Lithobius > Lithobius niger. Next base: position 8,452 of record JAHWFP010114358.1, read on the forward strand.
TATCTGCGGCGGAAATATATTTGTTTGTTTGCATTTGTCAGAATAGAGGCAAACGAAAATTACAGACACGAAGAGCAAACGTGAACCGAATGAGAACTGTCAACCTCACTTCGCCTTCTCAAGTGTGTGCACCATATCCGAGGTTATGGCACTTGAAGTACTTACCACACAGAGTGAATTGTATTTGGTCAATATTTCCTTTAAAACTACATTTTTCGTCAATTTTCCTTGATGCGGGCCATGAACCCAGCCAAAAATAGCTCGTTATACTATCACAACAATGTCTCGGTTACTAACAATGCAAATCGTTATTGTACAAATATGTTCTACGATGGTTCGCAACAATGTGCTAACACTGCCCTTTATTGCAACAATGCCGCAGAGGTATTTATCCAGATCCCCATGCTCCCAGCTAGCAAATTATGATGTTAGATGTAGAACGGCAAGCCAAATGGGTAAAGGACATTTTAGTTTTAACATGGGAGGGTGACGTCAAGCCATTATAAACCAAGCACGCAGACCATTATAAACCAATTCGTAATAAGGATAACGCTTCCTCTCACGTTTCCTGAAATTGCAGGTGACTTGTTGGCTCACCAGCATTGTTAGTATTTGTTTAATCTTCATTCTATGCCATGCGTCTGGCGTTAGCAGTTTGCATTGCTACATAAAAACAATGTTTAAAACAATGTAAAACAATAAAACGGATCGTTCAGGGCCCCGTAACTTCGGAATGGCGCGACCAATTGAAATTTCTATTTCTATAAAGGGCACATCTGCGGAAGTGTCTCTTAATGAGCTAAGAACAAGTTTTCTAGGACAATTGTTTAGTCTGTATAGAGACCATTGTATAAACGTGTCCAAAGTCCATCACCACCATCACACAAGACAAAAATGAAACTCACGATTCCAGCTTATGCCTAGATCTCCAATGTGACAAATCGAAAATTAATAAAATCAGTACATATGTTGGCTAAGTCCCACAAAGCTTATATACCACATTTCAGAAGACGGCGGAGAAATTATATATCGAAATTTCGGCTCTAACATAGGAGCTCGAGGTCAAACCTTACAGTAAAAGCGCCCGCCTTTACTAATTAAAGCAATGTTTGGTAAATTTTTGTTAGACCATTGTTGAGAAGAGGGATGTCTCATTCCTGCTATCCAAGGATGAGATATTCCGTCCGTCGATTCAATACCACTCGTAGTAAGAGCGTTCAAAACGCCATTATTACAAGAGACCATTGTTGCTATTGTTAACTGCAACAGGAACAAGAAAAAAGGAACAAGAACTATGGCTCCGCCTGCAATAATCACCTATAGGTGATTATTGCAGGCGGAGTCATATTTCTTGTTCCTTTTGAATGTGTGTGCTTAGCGAGTGTGTGCTATGTGTGTGAATGTTCCTTGTGAATGTGTATGTTATAGCGTGAGCTCACACATTCACCGAGCGAGACCAAACGCAGCCAACAATACTGGTCGGACTGAGAGGCAAAAACCGGGTAATAAATAGGATATCACCCGCTTTCCTCTTGCTGAGATCTAAACATGCTCGACGCTGCGCGTCTCGACATTGTTCGCGCCCCAGTGGCAGAATCAGAATGCCTTCTCTGCATACAAATCAAAGATCTTTCTAACAACAAAGCTTATTACAATTACGAAACGCAAGTTTTTTTACAAACGTTTTATTTAATTTGGACGATAAATTTAACAACAACATCCAAACAATCGTAACTAGTAACTTTTGGAGTAAAAATTCATTTGCCATGTTATTTCTTTGCTACATCACATTGCTTTTCTTGGTTGAGATCGGGCCGTTTCTGAGTGTTTCTCCTACCACCGCTCCTGTCTCACGCTCTGTCTGTCATGTATGCGATGCATTCCCCTATCTATCTATCAGATGCCTGTTGCTACCGCATGACTTCATCGTAAGCAACGACGAGGTTCTTGGACAAAGTTATGTGTTTGCAGAACGGATAAACTTTTTTTTAATGTTTTTTAAAAAATGTTAAAATTCATGTGGAATAGCAGTTAAATCCAAATCTGAAATGTCTTGAATCTTTTTAAGACTCAGCAGCCCAAACTAGCAAGGATAGCAAAACGAGTAAGGATACTGAGCAACGTAATGATGGTACCTTGGTACAACTGATATGAGAGCTTTGTGTATTAAATGGGCCTCCTGGAAGTAACATAATGTACAAGAAAATATGTTAAAAAATTGCTGCCATGCCAGTAACTTGAAATTAGTAAACAAAATAAATGAAGAATTCCCAGGTAGCTGTTTACCATTCAAAATGTTTATTAATACTGTAGGTCTACAGGCATAAAAAAAAAAAGATGGCTGATTTTCATACTGCGAGAGTTCGGTGGGGTGAGTTCTTGCAGACGACTTGTCGGCACCAAGTTACGTGTCACATACACTTGAAGAAAATTTTGCCACCGTGGGTTAGTGCTGAGCACTCGGAAACCGGGTAATATCCTATACTATATAATCACCAGATTTCCGAGTGCTGAGTACAAACAATTGTTGGATCTTTGCACCAGGCAGGGTAGATTAGTAGACATATTCTTCTACTCTGGCACCAGGGAAGCAGGCGATAACTGATCTATCTACCGATTTCCGAATCTCAGCACGACAATAATGAAGCACGCAACGTCAATAATGATGTAATTCACGGAGTGGTCCAACAATGCAAGGTATGCAACGCGGCAAGGAAAATACCGTTCTCGTTTGCGTGTAGCGTAGTATCTACCCCAAAACAAAACTTGTTAAGGATTCCCGCCAAGCTTTTCGGCAGTGTGAAGTCGAGATATCAAACGCCAAGCTCTTTCGCCACGCTAATCCCACCGAGTAATAGTTCGAAGGTTAAATGAAACATATGAAAATTTCTTACTCCGCAATTTTCAATTATTTCAAACGCTGATGTTGGTTCGTTTTGCTCACTCACAAGGTTAATTTGAATCACGGCATGAAGCTGTAATTGTTCACTCAAATAAATCAGGTTAGCGTATCTAGATTGGTGACGACTGAATTTATCAATGGCGTATTGCATAAATAATGTGGTTCACGAATAACAATCGGCGCAAGTCATAATGTTGATTGTTGCCAACTGGAACAAGCTGACGTCATCATACCGCTTTTGGGAGAAGAAACAGTTTCGTCTTTGTCGGCCACCACAGTCTGCTGGTTTATAAATCTCTATCAAATAATTGTAAGTATATTCGTTTGGCTTAGAAATGAAGCATTGCCAATTTTAAATGTTTCAGCCAACTGTTTCGACAATAATTACAACAATAATTTGGCACGTACAAGCCTTTTGAGGGCCACGTGCTGCTAGCTGCAACCCCTATTTTAGAAAAAGGCACTTACACATATGACGCTTTACCTATCTGCCGAAATTTAGATCTGGCAACCTTCCCTAATGAGCTGTAGACATGTCTTTCTACCCTATGAGAATTAACATGAGAGCAGTAATTCTACATAAAATCAAATGTCCGTTTCACTAATGCTTCCAAATAAATTAATAACAAGCATACCCTTTTATCGTGGTGGGGGCAAATAATTCAGTAGGAGTTCGTGTACCGTCCTCTTCAAGTTTTCATTTAACGTCCAAAGTATTATTCGGTGCGATTAACGGCTAATAGAATTAACCTTGGCGGCCCTTTCCCTGGTTGAATTATGTCACTACTTTGAAAGGCCGACCGTTTTTTTGAAAATTGGCGGCTTCTCTTATACCAGTTTGGGTTTTGGGTGGATAGGACTGTGAATGAAGAAAAGATCAGACGGTGGAATCGATATCTGTACCTCTTTTGTCTGGAGAAATTTTATGTGTATAAATTTTCTCATTCATAATTTTCACCTTTGCCATTGCCAAATTAGCCGTTACGTCAGCGAAATTGACACGGTTTGACGCTGATTTTTGTTCGCTTCGTTCACTCAATCAGCGCATCCCTCCTCACTTGGCCCTACCTCGGTGTTCACGAACATATAATTGTCCCTTTCATCGTCGTGGGGCAGATAATTTAGTTTGGATTCGTGTACCGCAACAAACCTTTGCAATAAAAGATACTCCGTTTCTCAGAGAACCGATTTGATTTGATTTATTACGGAGCTCTAGCCAACAACCACCTATTTGCAACAACAATGAATTCTGCCAATTAGGTACTGAAAAAAAAGGGTACTGAAACGATAAGCGTGTAACACTTAAGCATGTTATAATCTACTGTTGGATGATAATACAAACAATGGTTACAACAATAATTTTGCACTTACGAGCCACTTCTACAAGAAAAAAATTCTTGTAACGATTCTTCTTGCTTTCTCTCCCCTAAACGGCGATTTAGGAACTTTTTAGTTAAACGTCTTTTGAGTTTTGTGAGTTCTCGTTTCGTCTCCATTCTTTTGTTTTAAAAGTAAAAACGAACATTTGTATCTCCCTTCTTTTAACGTTTTGTTAATAGATAAAAATCCGTAAGGCTTTTTCCAACACGTTGTACACAACGTTTTAAATTCCGAAAATTCAATGCCGGGATCAACGTGATTTTCGTAAACGTGTTTCCGTGTTGAAAAAGGATTAATACATTTGCGTTGTCTCTGATCACTTTTTTTGGAATTCTCGTGTACGATTGACTGCAATAAAAAACATCGACGTTTGAATGACGTCCTTGAGCGAAATAACGTTCGATGTTTTTTTTTGTTTGTCCAAAAGGCAATCGTCAAAAGAATCAGGTTTCGAAAATTTGGGTCCAGTTCTTCGGGCGGAATTAAATCAATTTGAAAATCGTGAAAAAATGATACGTTCCGTCTTATTTTCCCCTCAAATAACCTGTCATAGACGAGCCATATTTCGTTACAGATGCAATTAAACAGCAAGTTAGTTTTTCCACAACTTGCGGGCCCTATAATTAAACATCTGATATTCGAAGGTAGGAACGGATGATTTTTAGGTTCTTTCTTAGGTACGAAAAAGTGATAGTGTTTAATTTCCATCGCGTTTTCTTTTATTTACGCATTTTTTTGTTTACGGAGATACCAAACCCATAAAGTCTTCGTCAGTAAATTTGTCGGACGTTTCGGAATGAGCTACTCCAAAATCTATGTTGCACCATAATTTTACGTTGCTGGGAGGCTCGTCGGTGACGTACACCGAGGTAATTTTACCGGTGACTTCCGTTAGATTTAAAGCGTTGAAAGATGGCAAGTTAAACCACGGTTTGTCAATAACATTTTTGTTAAGTTTCCCTTTAGTTTTGTGAATATTCTCGTACACCCAAGTTCTAAGACAGAGTGGTTTGTCTCCGTTACCCTCGTTCGCCTTTTTGCAAGTGGAGTAACAGGGAGAAACCGTATGCATAGAATTTGGATAGTTGAAAGTAGTCAAAGACACAGGTTTTTGATCGTCAAAATCCAACTCTAGTTTCGTACAGATGTACCGTTTAAGATTTTTCAACAGTTTTTGAGTTTCCGGGTCGCTGGGTGAAATCCAACCTTTATATATTGATTTTTCGTCTGAAACAGGAGTCCCCGAACCCTTCAAATCTTTAAATTGTACGAAAGGAGACAAGGAAAACTTTATGCCATTGTTAATCTTTGTACCATTCTTGTTTTTAACTTTCAGCAAATTTTTTTTGCAAGAGATTGGAAAGATTCATTTGCTAGGATGGTTGAGACATTTTGAGCCTTTTCTTTTACGGTTATTCTTTTATTATATACATAAAATATTTTTGAAAAGTCGCATATTTTTTTGAAAGTTTAAAAATGGATGTCGGTCAACAAATTTGGACAACCGTTGAAAAGGGCGAGAGACGTTGATGTGAGCCAGAGGTGATGCCGCGAACAAACCGATTAGAAATGTAAGCGAGCCGACTTTACCTAGTGACGCGGCTACGAAGAAATTTTTGCACCAAAATTGTTTCATGATAATCAGTTTCTGCATGAAAATCCCTTTGCATAAAGAATTCGACTGGTTCGTTAATTCCGGATCTAACGCGAACTACATAAGTACAAGTTCTGGTTTAATTAGTAAAGCAATTTTATACTGCAACGATCCGAGCGTAGAAGTCGTTGCTAAATGTATAGCGGGAATGAACACCTTTCTCACTACTAAAACAAAAGGAAGCGCATTCGACGACTACCATTTTCGACATTCCTTACGAAATAGAAAAAGAGTCGACCATCGCGGTACACACGGTCGAAGATTTTCATACGGAAGACATTTATTTCCAGTTAGATTTCCACGTCACTTTTCAATAGATTTCATCCTCTCTAAAACAGCTTCGTATAATTGCGAACCTTAGAGAAGGAGCTTAGGAAAAATAAACAAAAGTGCCCGCACCAAATCCGGTCAAAGTTTTGCACGCGTTCGTAATTGTATTTAATTCCCAGCCCCAAGTAGTTAATCACGGACCGGGGAGGACCCATGTTGCCGAAACTATCAAAATAACAGGGTTCGCCAGAAATGGTAGAATAGGCCAGTGACCAGTGACTTCCATCTCCATCGTGGAAATCTTCCAAGTTTACGATTCCGTTTTCACCAGTAGGCTTAAGTTTTAAAGGAAGCGTGTCTTTACTAAAAGTACCTATAAATTTAGGAATTCATTACACTAGCCAATCGGTTTAAACCATGGTTCGTTAAAGGTTTACCAAAGTCGAATAAACCATGGGTGGTCTTAAGTAAAGACCTTTGCCACGGGGCAATATTTTTTGGCTTCGTTTTTTGTTTAGTTTTTTTTCCCTTCGAGCCAGAACCTTCCACTTGCTTATGATGTCGCACGAGTTCAGCAAGAATTTGTGCATTGTTTTGTGTTTTTTTACGGCAGATACCACCCCCGCGGTCCCTCCCGCCAACCCACCAATTCCAGCCAAAATCGGCCCTAGCAACGCCAACGGTAAAAAGCCACCTTTCTTTTTTTCGCGGTCTAGTTTTGAGCGCCATATCTTTTTTTTTTTATTAGTAAACAACTTTGACTTTGCCTCTATCCAACTTTAGATTCATTTTCCTGTCGCCAATGAGCAGAGCGTGACAGACAGTGTTAGCTGCTGGCACCACTGCTTTAAATTTCAGTTTGACTTGTACATCCACTATTCCGGATTGAAGCCTCTCCGATTGTTAGGAGCAATCCAACACAACGAGTGGGTAAGCTTTTTTGAACTGAAGCAAGTCGAAACTCAAATCATTGGTGTCGTAACACAGCTGCCTAAATTGCTGCGCCATTCTGTACAAGCCGACGTATTCTCCAGTGGCAAAATTAGTATTCAGATCGAGAAACGGATATCTTTCGGAATTTAGAGTCACGTGAGCGTCTTGTAAACTACAGTGGGCGAACACGGCCGGATTTTTAACTAAAGCGTCCTGTCTGTTTGTTTGAAAAGCTAGAACTCTCCACCTAGGTTTTTCATCCGCGGTAGTAGTTAGCACGCACCAGGTGAAGTTGGTATTTTGAGGGAGATCGCAGCTATTGTAGTGCCAGTGTCTAAATCCTAAATCCACCATAGGTCCGTTGTCTGTGAGATTGTAAAGTTTAGGTTTTTGCTCGTCCGATGCGTTAACGTGGGGGATGAGCCAGGAAATGCTGCTGAGAACAACTTTACCATTGGCTGCGGCTGCAGCTTTGAAGATGGCATTCGTATCGCTGGTCCTCATACAAGTGAGTACGTGTTTAGTTCCATGAATTAGTTTGTCGTAATTTTCGAAAAATCCCATGATGTATTTCAAGGGAATAGCGAATGTAAAACTTCCTTTGGGAGTTGTTTCAATGATGATGGACACGTGCCACTGTTTGAAACCCAAGTTGTCGGTTAGGTCAGCAGCTACAGAAGCTGCACTATCCAATGCCCAGCACTGACCGAGCAATACCGGCTGTTCCGCGGATCCGTAAGAGAGCAGCCCTTTCATTAGGGTACCGAATCCCGGATAATTTAACTCGTCTACTTGTTTATCACCTAGATGGTTTTTGATATTAGAAAACAGGAACATGGGAGCATTATTAATCAACGTCACTACATCAACATCGGCATAAGCCGAGTCATCGTGCTTCAGCAACCAGCCTTTAATCAAGAGGTAACTGTTGGCGACGTGCAGAAATAAATTTTGGTTTTCCACGTGTATTCGGATTTTAGAATTTACGTTGTTGAGATTCGTACCGACGATGGGATTATATTCGTGATAGGTGTAAAATTCGATCGACGAGTCGTACAATAAAGGTTCGTTGATTATTAAATAGTCTTCTACAACGCTCATTTTCTAGCCGTTGTTATAAACTTGATGTAGCTTTGGTTCTATAGGCGTTAAACTGTTTGCGTTTTTATTATTATGAAAATTTGTATTATTAATGTTATGAAAGAATCCTTTTCCTTTTTTTCCCAAACACAAGCATCTTGTCATTTTTTAATTTTTAGATTTTAAATAAAGTCGCACCATGAGGGTCTGACCATTTTGATTCAACGGCTAGTTGGTGTGAGATGTAAGGCATACTCTTATACTCCTGATTAAGTTCATAGTAATGGGTAAATAGATTAAATTATACAGAGACTCGATGATTTTGAAACCCGGAGGTGAATTTGGATAAAACGAATATAAAGTGGGTTGAGTGTCACCATTTACGTAAGAATTTCCAATGTCAACATGCACAAAAATCGGGTTTATACTTATTATTTCAACGGTGTTTTGACTTTCTCGACTCCTCAAGTAGGTTCCTAAATGAAATCCCAAAACTCGAGCCAAGCTCTTTTCACCCGTAAAGGCTATTCCGTATTTTCAATCGTTAATTATCAAGTTAGTTCTTAAAGTGTTTACGTTAGGAAGAATCGAAATGGCTTCCCTGTCATGACCATTTTGATCTATCGAGTTTTTTAGAAATTTATTCAAAATTTCGTAAGTCCCATGGGTGACTATCACTTTCTGCCAAGTTATACCAGCATCTGCGGTGTATTTGATTTCGCTATTTTTGGAATCGACGTTGTATATGCTGTTATACGTGTCTAAATTAATAAGCGCCAATTCATAGATTTTTCAGGGTCCAAATGAATCGGCGTATTTAGATTAAATCTCAAGTCAGAGTCTTTCCCAGTGAGGATAAAAGAATTTCTTTTTTTAAATTCCCTTTGTTTTCATCTGATAAACAGAGTTTACTAATGCGTAGGTACGGATGACTGCCAAATTTAGGGTGGGGGGGTAAAACACACCCTCCTCCAGACTGAAAAAAAGTTAGTAAAAGGCAATTTCCCACCCTCCTCCATATTGACGCCCGTCAGAAATGGCGTCATTCCCATACTCATCGAAAGTGACATCATAGGAGATGGCACCCTCTTCCAGATTGACGAAAACGAATAAAAGGTAGTAAAAGATACTTTCCCGACAACTCCAGATTTACGAAAAGAAAAAAAAGTGCCAAAAGACACTGTTACACCCTCCTCCAAATCGCCGAAACCGGAAGTGACGTCATTACCCCGACTTTGATCACGTGACTGGAAGTAGAGGGGTGTGTGATGTGAAATCCAGCGCATGGGAAGCGGACATTCCCCCCCTCCATCCAGATCGACGAATTTCCAGGTGTGGGACGAGGGTTTTAGGGGGTGTTTGTCTGTTCGCAAAACGTACTTTCCCACCCTCATCCAGATTGATAAAAACGAAAAAAGGTAACGAAAAGCCCACCCTCCGCAGACTAACCATGGAAGCATGGGTGTATGGAAGCATGGATGAATGGATGCATGAATGAATGGATGCATGGATGAATGGATGCATGAATGAATGGATGCATGGATATCTGGAAGCATGGATGCATTGAAGCATGGGTACATGGAATCATGGGTGCATTGAAGTATGGGTGCATGGATGAATGGATGTTTGGAAGCATGGGTGCATGAAGCATGCATGCCTGGAAGCAGGGATACCTGGGAGCATGGGTGCATGTAAGGCTGGGTTGCCTGGAAGCAGGGATACCTGGAAGCATGGAAGCATGCATGCCTGGAAGCGGGATGTATGTAGCTGACTTAATATCGTATTTTACCTTACTATCATCATCATCATCATTACTTTCACGTGGAACCTATGTTAAAGATTACAGGTTTTTACCCAACTAGGCAAAGAATAATTTGAGCTCTGAAGATCAGAGTTATTACCCGGCCGAGGTTTAAAGATGCTACAGGCCTAAGTACATTTGCTTATTTTTTAATTCTCATTTGCAAGTTACACAACAATTTCGCAATTCGAAGCAAGCGAACACCGAAGCAAGCTACCGAATCCAACACCGATCTTTACGAGCGAATCTGGATAGCGCTACCATTAACGCTCGCGATTTGCTGTAGAAATGATAGATGCAGCGCCTCCGTTGTTCGAAAATGTGTGAATGGCAGTAATAGTATTATTTTTTTTTTACCGTTTGTAATAAATTCTGAGTTTATACTAAAAGGACTTTCATCGTGGTATATTACGTTAAATAGCTTTGTAATGTTCATGGAGTGCTCGGGGCAACAGGCCCTATACAACAATCACTCAAAGAAGAACGATAATTTTTCTAGGACAAGAAGCACAATAGGCCATATTTCACGTAACAAAACTAATTCCGGCTCAGGCCAAGGATTAAACGAAAGAGACGTCCATGTTGGGGGTAGGAGGCAGCCATGCCAGAGGAAGTGTCGTCCCAGGAGGCCATCTGTGTGCAAATCCACTACTCTTGTTTTCGTACGTCTTTTAGATAAAACGGAAACGGAAACTCATAAAAAAATGTGAATCTCCGATTATTATAGTTTGCTTTTTTACTGAAGTAAATGCTTTTTTTCGTCGGCTAACAATGTAAACAGAGAGCTTTTATTTTTTAAAACTCCGCTGTTTGTAAATCCACCAGTCACGTGCTTCCTTGCAGTACTCTGATTGGCTGTCCGGGCTACTTTGGTGGAAACGACTCCTGTGACGTCATACCACGGTGCGACTCAGTGTATTCTTCGAAAGCGTTCGAAAGACAGTACTAACGGAAGTCGGCAATGAACCATCTTCTCTAGTCGCTCCATCTTATCTTAAAAATGGATGAGAGTTCATTTGAACACAGCGAACTATAATTTGAACTCCAATTCCAGGGAACAAGGAAACCCCTACGCAAACTGCGTTCACTTTCTGACATAACCATTGAGTAAAAACAGCCCTTGTTCCCTGGAATTGGAGTTCAAATTATAGTTCGTTGCGTTCGAATGAACTCTATTCCGTTTTTAAGATAAGATGGAGCGACTAGAGAAGCTGGTTCATTGCCGACTTCCGGTAGTACTGTCTTTCGTCGCTCCATTCTTGTCTTTGCAATCACCATTACTGTAGTTAAGACAAATCGGTTTAGCCATTCAACTGAACACCCGAATATCTTCGAAATATTTGAGTAGGAATTTTATTTTCGAACTCTTGCATTTTGTGCACCAAAGCTCCCTTATCATGAAATTTCAACCAAATCAGCACAAAATTGCGAACGTTTTCGTTTCTCAACCAAATGCACAACCAAACTCACAAACAGGCGTGGTAAACAGCAATTTGAATGAAAGTGTTGACACAACCTTGAATCAACGATGAAGGAGTCTCGTTTCCTAAAAACAAGGCCGACTGCGTAATTGGCTTGGCTGAAAGTGTAAAAAAAACTAAGTGTACGTGTCCGTGTGTTTCTTTTCCTTACGGGGCTTTCGCACTTCATGAAAGAGAACCTTTCGGGGTTAGTACAGCTTACACTACATCGTATAGTGTAATATCAGTTATTCCCATCTCCCTCAGTTTCTCTTTCATGAACTTGTAGCTTTTTATGTTGGTTTCGTTCCTTTTAGTATTCTGTACAGCCGTACCGGCTGAGAAGACTATTGCAACGACTTTGTCCGTCCAAAGAAGAATGATAAATGGTAGGACAAGAAGCACCAATACATCAGTTTTCTGTATGCAAACTAACACCAGTTTTCTACTTCCGGCGCACGCCAAAGATTAAATGCAGGAGACGGCCATCTTGGGAGTAGGCGTCAGCCATCTTGCAGGAAGCAGGCGGGGATGCTGGAGGATGACGTCATAAACACTCCAACTGCAATAAGCCGCATTCGAAAACCACAAGCCAACCTCAACCGAAGTCGTCCAGTCTGGAGGCAGAGGGGAGTTTACTCATGGGATTTCTGTTTGTTAAAGGTACCAAATTGTCTCCAGATGGATGAGTTTGGTTGAGTTCGTGCCTGGTGGATTTTTCGAAGGCGCTAATAAATGCAGCCAAAGAAGGAAGGATATTTGGTAGGACCAGGACAGGAGTGTAATAAACCCTACGGACGTGGTGTATATCATTATCTCCTGGTACGACTTATAAAGGCCTACTATCACGCTAGACGCATAGAAACTAAACATGTGCGGTGATAAGCATGGCCTCCCCCCCCCCCAAGCGCACCGAACTGTTCCACTGGCATGAATAACTGGGGCGGGGGAGCGAGCGAGGGGGGGGGGGTGGTACAAATCTTTGGAAAATCTATCTATTCGCTATTATCTGCGAAACTTTTTTTTATTAAGCCATACATTTCGTAAAGCAAGAAAAATAATCGTACTGTCCAGAGAAAGTGGTCACACGTTTTCTAGCAAGCAGAAGTGTAAACTTTGCCCCCTACCAAGAGAAAATATTTATGTACGCTACTCAACATTTCTAGTTTCAAAGCACGAGGCGGGGGAGGGGGAGGGGTGCATGTACAACTAAAGTTAAAAGAAATGAGGAATGGAAAACGAATGAATGGTCGTGGGGGGGGGAGCAGAAGAGAAATTTTTTTTATCGTAGCCATGGAAAAATGCGGACGGATCCGTTGATGGCATAGATATTTTTGGGTTAGAGCCAAAACATTTAGACACGGGGGGGGGGGGGGCGCACCAGCAGCTGTTAAATTTGTAACCAAACGGGCAGTAAGGCAAAGAAAAAAATGGCTGGCTATAAAAATCGGGCTATCAGTTATTTGCTGCAAAACGTGAAACGGTAGAATGTAATCAGTCGTCTCCCTCGGTAACGGGAGGGGATGAAAATCGTTTAATTCCTGGAAAACAATTGTGTTAGTAAAACACTGTTAATGTTTTACACGATTAAAAAAAACGTTGGCTTCGCATTGCTTGCACTTACGGAAACAACGCAAACATGATATGATATGATTACGAATTAACAACTTTATTCAGAAAACATAATAAAGAACATATTGCAATGCAGTTATCAAATCGCTGAAAAAAACGAAGCATTTTTTAGGCTAGAACAATGAGTAGTTAAGAACCCAAATTCCGATTGTTTCTTTGTATGTTTGTGTGTAACACAACTGCTAATAAATCCGTACCGTTTACTGAATTGTCAAAAATAATAAACAACAACCAGAGACATCGAACGATGTTGGCGTACACGTTCAGGCAACGCTTCACGCTTATATCTAGCCTACTGCTCTAGAACCCGAGAGCAGCTGTCTGGTTTAGCCTTATGTCCCCCGTTTCATTTTCACTACTATTGTCGATTGGATTTCGGTAGCTTAATACACTGGAATACAATTTTTACGTTCGGAGCGGTCTGGCTTACGTTTCACAATGAGTATTCAGTAATTTCTTAGTCCAGAGTTGCGTCGATTCATCGGATCGAGAACCGCGGCCATGTTGGATCCACAGATCACAGAACTGCGTGACGTCAGTTGTTTGTGTGCAAGTCCACTAGTCACGTGCTTCCTTGCAGCGCTTTGATTGATTGTTCGGGCTATTTTGGCGGGAGTGGTGAATGTGTCGTCACACCCCGTTCCTATTCTACCCTGCAGCTCTATGCCCTGCAGTACATCTTCATAAAAGCAATACTACCGGAAGTCCGTAATGAACTATCTTCTCTAGTCGCTTCGTCTTTGCGTCCGTCGCTTTTTTCAACTTCGCAACGGTACCAGAAATTGACGACCACTGTTTACAAGGTTCGATTCAGTGTCAAAAGTTAGTTAAATAACACGGCAAACTAAAACATCATTGCCTCCTTATAGCTAATAGACTTCTTCGACGTAACTAAATTAAATAATAACATTTCATCATCGAATGGAAATCCTAAAGATTTGTGTTAACGCAGCCGTAAAAACAAAAACATTTTAGCTTCGTTTAAAAGAGTCTTGTCGCATTGTTGCATGAATGAATAGGCTTACGATCGAACCAAATTCTCCATTAGGCCTATCTGCTACTTATGAAAGAAACTAAAACTGCCGTTAAAAAAATTAAGCATAAAAAATGAAAATTAGATCTAAACTCATGTTACCATGGCAACGTCAATAGTTGCTACGAGTCGCTGCTGCAGCGTTTCTCCTGTCCCTTCCCTACTACCACTGATCTATATTAGGCTACGTTGCGCATTACGTTGTAACACTGTACCTGTGTGCGCGGAGGCATACCGTGTTGCAAAAATGAATAGGCTTACTGTATACAATCCAAATCTCCTTTATTGCTACTTACGAAATTAAAGTTGTAAATTAGGCCTAAACGCTGACAATTATGCCTAAAACGTAAAATTAGCTTAAAAGCTAACAGATTTGTAACGGGCAATTCTGATGGTTACTGTTTTTAGATTATATAATAGAGATAGTTGTTGTAGTGCATAATAGTGGTGTGCGCCTCAACATTGGAAGTAGAGGAACTGTACAGAAGACCAATGCGACTAGATAGTCGCTGTAGCCCCTTGTTTATTTTTGCTTTCGTTCTCTTTTAAATAATAACGAAATACAAATAAGAACGAAAGCAAAATAAACGAGAACGAAACCAACGTAAAAAAGCTGTAGTAAAGAGAGATTACCTACTTAGTGTTTGCTCAATTTAGTAACTTAATTTCAGAGTGGCTGAGTTGAAAACACACTTGGCAAGTTTCAAGCTGTTACGTAACGGTAAAAACGCTGTCTTACAGATACTAAACGTGTATCAAAACTCAGTTAGCACTCAATTAATTATTTTTTAAATTAAATTACAGTAAGAAAAGCGCAGCACGAGGGAACCTCGTGAGCTGTGCTAATACATGGAAATCATTGTTTTCCAAAATGATTTTTTTACTTTTGGCAAAGGCAATCGAAATCTTGCATCGGAAAAATTGTCAGGTATCAGTTGAATAATAACATTTTTGTGTAAGCATAAAGCTACAAAGTGAGCAAAATTTAATTAAACAGGTGGAATTTTCCATCTTTTAAATAAAGAAGCTGAAATGCTCAGTTGGGCTAGCAAATGACACCATACAAAAACACCATAAGGGTAAAGGAACCCATCAAGTTTTCGCCGTAGAAAGGAGTGATATCAGAGCCAATATTACTCCCACCAAGTGTGTGGTCCAAACAGTGATCACTCAAGCTTCACTGACAACGCCGACGTGTCAGTTAAGATTGAGTGACAGGGTTGGAACGGGTTAATCTTGATGGGTCCCTTTGCCCTTATGGGGCTTTTGTAACGATGTCACCCCTTTTGGTTGTTTTATGGTTTTCCTTTAGTGTACGTAGTGAATGTGAGTTCCTCATGAAAATTTGTTTGGAAATCGTTTTTTTAACAGCCTAAGAAAATTATCACTTTAGTGTAATTAATGGTCGCTAGTTAATTATATTTCTAATTAAGTCCCCGTAGTATTACATTTGATTGTAAAACAGATGCAAGTGAGCACGATAAGTTTAGTTTCAGCCGATTTTTTTTTATAGAAGAACCATATTTTCACGTATTTTCTTGCCCTTAAACAGTTTCGTAGACGATGAGATAGTTTATTTAATTTAGATACCTTCAAAATGGTTTCAAAGGGTTTTAGCGAGCGATAACCACTCCTGGCTCAGACGAAGACATAAGGCCCTATGTCCTTACAATACAATACGTTAAGTGAAGGATAATAACCGAAAACCGAGAGCAATCTTAAACAATAAACGAGGTGATCGCGGGGTAATTGTTTAAAATCGCACGAGGTTTTCGTTTATTATCCGTTTTAATGGTTGTTTTAGCCCCGCACAAGGTCGTTGTTTAAATCACGTGCCGTTCCAAGTACCGATCCACGGTATTGTTGTTACTGACATATTACGCCATTGTTACTACGCAGAAGCATTGTTACACGATTCGGAGTGGTTTCTTCGCCCAACACGGGAAATGAAAGCTTTCCCCCTTCACCCAACAACGATGATTTCGCTTATTATCGGTAAAAATAAGACATGCATTTGTACTGCATGGGCATTTCCCATTCCTCACACTACTAGTGGTTGCATTCCACGTAATGGCATGCTGTTTTACAAATTCCTGCAAAACTCGAAATACAAATAACGCCAACAAGTTTATATATTTATATATGTATATGTATATATATATATATATATATATATATATGTATATTTTTTTTTTTAACTCAACACTTCAGGGAACTGAAGGGTCAAAAAAGACCATCATCCTCCTTCAGCTATTCGATGCCAGCCAGGTTAGTATGAGAGACTAAAAAATTATTCTAAAAGGTACATAATCTAGCCGGTACATTTATACGAGCATCAGTTTGCTTCAGATCACGTAATGCACCAAAAATTATAAAAAATTAAAAAAATAAAAAACAACCAGCCATTCAATGCAGACGCAAGTAAGCGAGATTTTGGCAGGTGTTGGAAATGAACAACTTATTCATGCCTACTAGCCTACGCCTTGGAAACCATTTGCACAATAATTATGTGAATATATGTTACTAGAGGAAGCCCGTGTTACGTAAGGCTGGTGTTAGATGCACCATTTCCAATATTTTGGATGTTTCACCGAATTAAGTTTCTTGACTCCCATTTTCGCGCACACTGGCTAGGAAACGCTTTCAATCCAATTTTTGCGAGCACTGGCTGACAAAGACTGATTTTCGTTCGCTTCGCTCACTCAATCAGCACATCCCATGGATCAAATCACTGGATGCACCGTTTTAAAAATTGGTATGCTCAAGCATCGTTCCCGGGCACAATTTAGCCCGGACAGGTTTTCCCGTTTTCCCGGAGCTCAGCTTTGATTGCCTTCATCTGCGAATGACATAAGCCGTAGCCCCGTTTCCAGCTGCCATTGTCATTTTACCCATCAACAATCAACGGTTTGGACGATAGTTTTGAATCCTTAGCACGTGCACCAGGAATTGTTAGGCACCGCAGCAAAGACATTGTTGCAAAGGCATAGTCTATAGAAAGGGCGCATAGCATAACGGCTTTAGCTCTGGTAAGAACCAAATAAATACATAAGACATTACACGTGCACGAAAATAATGAGAAGCGATTAAAGTGATTGTCCTGCCTTTACCTTTTTTCTTATCGGCTCTTTTCTTTCGGCTCAGCCGATATCCAGAATTATTATGTATCTAGATACACGCTAGTGTGTCGCCGCCAAGAAACAGTAGATTGTCCGATTGTAGACATCCGATTGTTAAAAAATGATTGTAGATGAAAAAAAGGTGGCTGCACTAGCAGACTGTTGTTTTTTAACTGAAACCAACTTATACCTGATTCCAGCATACTGGTGTAAATTCTCCATGCGGTAGAAATCTTTGCAAATCGTTTGAATTAGGTGTCTTGGGTCTAGTAACGAAGAAAATGTCAACACAAAAATCTGGGAACGTGTCCTTCATGGAGAAACAGTGCCCCCAATAACGTTGAATTTGTGTTATTGGTGACTAGCCACTAGTAACTAGCAACTAGTAACTAGTCCGCAGGCTTCCATGTTAATTCTCATAGGGTATAACTACACGTCTACAGCTGATTAGGAAAAGTTGCCAGATCTAAATTTCGGCACACAGGTAAAGCGTCATATGGGGAAGTGCTTTTTTCTAAAATGGGGATTGCAGCTAGAAGCACGTGGCCCTGAAGTGGCTCGTAAGTGCAAAAGTATTATTGTAACCGTTGTTTGTATTGTCATCCAACAGTGCTTAAGTGCTACATGTTTATCGTTTCAGTACCTAATTGCCAGAATTCATTGTGGTTGCAAATAGGTCGTTCACTAATTCGGAGTATCTTTTATTGCAAAGGTTTGGTCGGTTTTTTGTTACGGTACACGAATCCAAACTAAATTATCTGTCCCACGACGCTAAAAGGGACAATTATGTGTTCGTGAACACCATGATAACTAAGTGATTGAATGATTAACGTTAACGGAGGTAGGGCCAAGTGAGGAGGGATGCGCTGATTGAGTGAACGAAGCGTACAAAAATCAGCGTCAAACCGTGTCAATTTCGTTGACGTAACGGCTAATTGAGCCACGACAAATGTGAAAATTATGAATAAGCAAATTTATGGACATAAAATTCCTCCAGACAGAAAAGGCAGAGGGGACGATTAAACCGTCTGATCCTTCGTTCGTTCACAGTCCTATGAAAGCAGTGTTATCCACCCAAAACCAAAACTGGTATAAGAAAAGCCGCCAAGTTTCAAAAAAGGGTCGGCCTTTCAAAGTAGTGATACCATTCAACCAGGGAAAGGCCACCAAGGTCAATCCAGTTAGCCAAGTTAATCGCACCTAATAATACTTTGGGCGTAAAATGAAAACTTGAAGATTGCTACCGCCAGTTGCTATGTTCTAGTTTTCATTTAACTTTCGAACTATTAGTAAGTGCGATTAGCTTGGCTAACAGGATTGACCTTGGCGGCCTTTCCCTGGTTGAATAATATCACTCCTTTGAAAGGCAGACCCTTTTTTGAAACTTGGCGGATTCTCGTATACCAGTTATGGTTTTGGGTGGATATTTAAACTAATTGTTCGTATATCATTGTAGCCTAGATTACACTGAACGTGTTTGCTAAGAATGGTGAGGAGGGCAATGTCCACAACAATGGACGGACCATTGCTAACAATTATTGTTACAATAGGGAACATTCTTGCGGTACGCGACTTGTTGCTACGCAAGTAGAACGAGGAGTGGCAGCATGCTGGTACTGACAGGACCCTTTTATCCATTCACCCAGTATGCGGTAGTACCCCAGTTCTTGACAGTTTTCCCGTCTGAGCGTCCGGGCTTTTGTCCAGGTTGAGGACGGGTCAACTCTCTTCTGTTTGCCTATCAGTAACGTCTAGGGTGGGTTGATTCGCCCATCTGCCTGACCTGCGGTGTTGAAATCTTCACTGAGCATTTTCTTCTTTTCTGCAGCAAGTATGCATGGCAGCGGTGTGTGCTGCCCAAGTGGATCCGCACATCTGCATTGTTTAGCGACCTTCTTGTGCTGGATGGGTCGCATTCGAGAGCAAGGTTGAGAGCAGTGGCTAATTTTTGTGTTGCATCCAATGTACGGCTTTAGTGTCTAGACTTAGTACGACCTCAGTTGCCCCAGAGTGCCTTTGTTGCCCCTGTGTGCCTTCGTTGCCCCCAGTGTGTACTGTGTGCCTTCGTGGGTGTCGTGTGTGCAGTAGATCATACCTCCTGGAGTTCTGTGTGCCCGTGTGTGTGCCTGCGTGTACTCTACACAGGTTGTGATTGTGTGAGAGTATAGTGCCTCCCGGAGTTGTGACAGTTCTGTGAGTAGTTCTGTGACAGTGTGCGACTTTGTGTGTATTGTGCGCATGATGCGCATTGCACGACTCATCCATGCTATCTCTACGGGTGTGTAGTGTTGTTACGGTGTGTTAAGGTTCGTTCTACAGAAGTTGTGTGTCTGTTGTTTGAACAGGTAGTTTTGTAATTGTGATTGTTGTATAGTATGTATCCAGGCGCATGACTGAGGGTCAATGCCTGGTATAAAACTAAATTAAGTACACCGTATAAAAACAAGCAGTGGAAGAACACCCGGTAAAGCGCACAGTGTGCAGCGTGCAGAACACAGGGCGGAGCTTCAAAGATGTATCAGTGCTATAGGCATAAAGGTGCCATAGGTGTATGCACGATGTTTTAATATGATAATGGGTAGTCTGTGTTTAACTATGGAGGGAGCATGGCTTCGGGCCGAGGCTCCAATTAACAGTTATTTATTCTTGCGCTAACAAGCACTAAAATTACAATATTACAATACGATTTAATTGTGAAACGGGAACAATGAGTTATCCGAAGTCGCATTGTTACTCGGGATGAATGAAAATTATTTTGATAACAGATGGCGTGTTCCCAACGTTCACGAAAATAGCATTACAAATGATTACAATCTTTGGAGTTAAAACCTCCCCAAATGTCATACTATAAAAGGCACCGATTGGAGTCAAACGTGAACTGAATGCCAAATGTCAAACATATCTGTCGCATAAATTATTTTATCTGAGCGGCATAAGCTAGTAACAAGTAGTAGTAGCTAGCATAAAATCAACGATGTTGATGTACCTATTTTGTATTGAAAGCGCACAGCTCTGAAACAGGAATTTCTGTCGTCTACTCACTAAACCACTTCGATGTATACAATTTCCAAAGCTTTCTGTCGCATTAATATTTAGGATTCAATACCAGAAAACGTCGGTTTAATGTGTCGGGTAAGATAAGCAGTAGCTAGCCTTCGCCCAAACACGGATAATATGAATAATAACAATCAGACGCCAACAATTAAGACTCCATGGAAAGCTAACAATCTGAACTTGATGGGCGAAGCACTAGCTCGCTTCTATAGATAATAGGAAGCAACTTCTTTTGCAATACACATAGCTGCTGCTTCGAAACTTTAATGTAGGTCAGCCACCATGTCAATATATTATACATACTGATGGAGTGTATACCAAGTTGTATAATATGTCATTCGAAGTAATTTAAATGGTAAAATAGCACGTAGTTTGTACTACACAGGTATGATAGTTCGAAGTTTAATACATAGGTGTTCAATATGGCCATCCCACTTCATTCTCTCGTCAAACACAAGTCCAAGACATTTTACTCTTTGAACTCTAATCAAGGACCGGCACTGACATGAAATCGAAGGTCCAT
This sequence comes from Lithobius niger, assembly GCA_023313725.1. Classification (NCBI taxonomy): domain Eukaryota; kingdom Metazoa; phylum Arthropoda; class Chilopoda; order Lithobiomorpha; family Lithobiidae; genus Lithobius; species Lithobius niger. Next base: position 29,293 of record JAHWFP010114358.1, read on the forward strand.
CAGCATACAGTTTATACAAAAATGGAAAGTAAATTCACTAGTCCTACCCGTGTCCTTCTCATTCGTACCAAAGCTAATGTAATTGGACTTGGCGGCAATATTAACAACAAGTTTGTTCTCAATCGTCCAACGAGTCACGTCATCATGAACCGATTTAATAATTGAGAGCTCACTTTACTTCGAATACAGGCAGGCAATCTCATCAGCAAATAAAAATAATTTGCATTTATTCACTCAGATTAAATTGCAAGTACCATGCGTTACTCTGGCCTGATTTCTGCGCTCTGTTCCTTCAGTTTATGAATAGCGGTAACAGTACCCACGCTTTAAAACATTTCTCTGGTTTCAATAGTCTTTTAATGGTTCACGAATGAATCAGTTTATGAAAACGCAGTAAGGGTTGTCTTTCCGAAGAGGAATGAATTCATAGCACACTAGAAATTTGGTAGCCGAAATGGAAGGTAAAAAATAGCATCACTTACGACGTTAACTTAACACACTTTGTGATGGTTGTTCTCCGCTTTTTTTCTTTCTGCTACGTCCTGTGATTAGATCGCCCAGTGATCTTCCCGTTTTGTGTACGAAAGGCCTAAAATTGCTTGTTTGCTTTGGGAATAGTACACGAAACAGCATAAAGTTGAAGATTGTGTCGTCACAAACCGGAATGATTCACGTATTTTAACATCACAATTTATAATTTTCTGGGCTATTGTCTTATAATTTTGCTTCGGCGATCTATATAATTTTGCTTCGGCGATCTATTGGAATAATTAATTTTAATTTTTACCGCATTAGTCTTTTAGATTTTTGATCGCATAGTAATTATTAGAAAATTAGTACTTGCACACACAGAGATGAAACGTCATGACTATTGTAGGCGCGCAAAGCATCATATACTGCGGGACGCAGTAAATAAAGTTAACAATTATTCAACAGAAAATCTCCTAGACGCCACATTTTAAAACTGATTTTTACCGAGGAATTGACGAACGGTAAGTAAATATACCTTTCGGGCCATACTTGATATGGTGGATCGAGAAAAATGGTGCTGGGAGGTAGGTATATCCCTTTACGTATTCTAACTTAACGTTGAAAGCTTCCTTTTCCTACCTTCGAATTGACTGTGATTTAAATCCTTTCTGAAGTAATGATTGCTACCATATCATTATTATTTGGAGATTTGGGTGTTCATGAATTAGCGCTACTCAAACGAGACCCACTCACAAGCTATAAAGGTATAGGCATTGCAACTTTCTGGGAAACATGGGGTATATCTGTTTCCATCAACAACACCAGAGAACGTAACAACTCAATGACTCCTAGCGTCATTGCATCACGCCCACCAAGCAAACCTTAGCTACGACTCAATAGTTTTCATTGAAGAAGCTGATAACGCGATAGCAACAAATGTTATACAGTAACAGTTGAACTCTTAGCAACGCAATCTACTGACAGAATACAACACTATGCATTGTTAGGTCAGTGGTTGCCAGACAATTTGACGTAGATGGCCTTTTTTGATGTTGGGGCCGATTATCCGGGACCGAGTAATCAGGCCCAACAATTAAAAAAGGCCACTCTACATCAATTTGATTCCAAATTATGTTAAAATATTTGTGTAAAATAAATAAATAAATGAACGAATGATACAATGAAAATTTATTTCAACACTTCCCCTCTTCCTCTCTGAGTCATAGCTGAGGCATCGCTAGTTTGGTCAGTTTGAATAGCTTTTGTGGCTTGTCATAAAAATAAAAATAAAACTAGCCGAATCGCTCGCTCATTCAGCGTCGTACCACTTCGCTAGAGGACATTTCTAGTTGCAACTCTTGTGTTGTTGGCAGACATTTGCACACCAGAAACGGTCAGTCAAATGATCAAGCAATTAATCAGAATTTAGTACGTGTTTATCGTAAGGCTTCATTTCATAAACAAACGATAACTTGTGCCTACTCTTTAATTTTTGTTTTTTCTTTGTTTATTTTAGAGGGACAGTTGGACGCGCGGTTAGCACAACCACTTCCTGTACGGGAAGCCCCGAGGTTTTACCCTGGGGCCTCGGTTTTCCCCTGGCAATTTCGGGAGGAGAAGGGTCGTATGGTGGGTCGTGCTTATGTCAACAGTCCTGGATTTCTCCAGCTAAATTATCCTGCTGGTCGTCTGCCATGCGGGTGTTTTGGATAAAACTAACTAAAGTTAAATGAATCATAAGCCACATTTATTAAAAATTTACCAGCAATGATGATATTGACATTGGTATCGGCGGTCCTCATGATTTATCTGCAAATAGTAATACTGTCAACTATACTGAGATTTCTCACCAACATATAATTATTTCATGAATTTTACAACCTGATCCTTGTTGTGTAGATTATTTTTTTATTCCAGTAAATTGTGTTGCATAAATTGCATCTCGCTTCGCTCGAGGAGATATCTTCTTCTTCCAATAAACAGAACTCCCATAAAAAATAATGGAAATGCAATGTAGTAATTTATTGCGAAAGACTTTTCCGAATCGTACCTAGTAATCACATCCATGAACGTCAATCTTGCATGCAATCAGTTATTTGTTGTTGCAACTCTGCTGACAAACTTTTCAAACCAAAAGCGATCAGTTAAGATGAAGAAAATGACCAGAGTGTTGTACGCTCTTTTCGCATAAGCTCAAAGAAACTGTAACGTCTCGTGCCTCCATTATTTCAGTTCGTTTATCTCATTCGCCACATTTACTAACTTTCATCAATGACGATGTTAAAATATTGGTCAGTGTTCCTCAGAAGTTGGCCAATTTATTTTGGGAGCTCGTCCTCCAACTGGTCATCAGCCCCTGCAACAACAATACACAATTAAAAAAAAAAAAGAAATACACAATAACAAACACTACTAACATAACAATCTTAAATTCCAGACCAGAACATCTACTATTAAATCGCCCAGACAACCTGCACAACAATGTGAGTCCCTTACAACGAGAGTGGGCCAAACACTAAGTAAAGACTACAAGTCCTGTCGCCGACAACCAAAGCAAGTTCATAATGTTATTTTATTTTATTGAGTGCTATGTGGCCTGAAAGCCATACACTCATGCTAAATATTCTAACCTAGCTTAAAACTAAACCTCTTCATCAGCATACAGCATACACAAACCGTCCAGGCCATCTAACCACATTCAAGTCCCCCACTACAACTTCGTCTCTGGACAGCAATACTGTCAGCAATAATAAGATTTCTTGTATCCGTCACATATCCATCACACCAATTATCTGTTGATGAGCGACGCCATAGCCGAACACCACGCGCCACAACTTACTTGGGTTCCTTATTTCACTTAACGTTTAAGAATGGTTTTTCTTTACTACATGCTCAGTAAGCTTTTGCATTTTTCTGCATTAGTTTAACTCAGTTAGGTTCCATTCTTTCACCGGTTTGTCCTCACGTCACTCTCTGGATCTCACCTCTGTCACTACTCATTTTGCAACCATCCTGTTGTGCACTACAGATTTTTTTTTAACTGCAGTATACATTGCGCTGCATAAGCTGGAAAGTGTAAACGACGCCCTAGTCGAACACCATGCGCCATACTTTACATGGTGTTTCTTGTTCACTTAGTTAAAGAATTATTTTCTTTACGTCCTGCTCTACGCTTTTACGATTTTGTGCAGTAGGCTAACTCAGTTAGGTTCCATTCTTCCACCGGATTATCCTCACGTTAATCTCTGAACCTCACCTCTCCTCCCACCAACCCACCACTAATTTTGCAAACTGACCCCTTTGTCTACGCATTATTTTTTTTTCAAATCAGTTGTCCTGCGTAAGCTACAATGTACAGTAAGCAAGCCAGAGCCGCACACCATGAACCTTGTAATTTGTGTTGGTACCACACTTTACACAGACTTTTTCGTTTCACTTACTTTAAGAATTTTTAATTATACGCTTTAGTTTTCATCCTCGAGCCAATGTACTAATTGCATACTAACCTTGTCATATGGAATTGAAGGTTGGCGTACAAGCGATAACAAATTGAAAACAGAGATTTTAACAGTACTTTATGGAGCTCATATTATTTATTTGTATTTAAAAAATAACGAAAATTAGCTGTAATATTAGTACTAGGAAACAGGCTTTGGGCCTATTGTAGGCGGAGCGGAGAGAAATTTATTTTAAATTTGTATTTACTCTCATTATAATGGCTTTGCAATACTTGCTAACGGTCCTTAAAAAGCTGGGGGCAATATTCACTCGGCTACATTTGAGCTGAAGCTCTTTGTTTTTTTTTTTTTTACATATTAGCTTTTTTTCATTTTAGGTAGGATACGTTTCATATCTACATCATTAAGGACTATGAGGTGCGTGTGTGTTTGTGTGTTTGTACCTCAACTCCTCTGGAACCAAAGCACCTACAAAGATGAGAGTACGACCAAAATTATATTGCGCTCAGTATTTTCATCGCTATTTTCATCGCTGTAACTTGATATTATAAGCCTCAAATACGCGAAAAACCCTTAAAAAGTAACATCAAAGTTTGTTTTATTAAATCCGCATGTTGTTTGATCATGACATCATAGTTTGTTCATGAAAACCTCCTCGAACGAAGAGATAATCTGGTAAAGGATGCACGGGGAAAATAACCTAAAGGACTACGTATTTTACAACACACCCCAGTCATATAGATCTAAAATTTGTTTTGTATTAGCTGACTTGATGCATGGAAAAATCAAAACAATAGACTTGGTGTTAAAACGGTGTCAAACATTCGTGTTTCTGAAGCACGGAGGTGCGTGGATTGAACGAGCAAAGCGAGCGATTTCCAAGTAAACTAAACCTTTTCAATGTGTGTTTCGCTTTGCTCTATCAATATTTCATCTCTCACCTTCGTATACATTTGATGTTCTGCAGATGTTTCTCCAAGTGAGGAATCATCAGAAAGTGAAGTGATAAGACACCTATGGAAAAATCTGTACTGAGCAGGACGTAAAGAACAATATTCTTAAAATAAGTAAAACAAGAAAACCCATATAAAGTGATACCAACACAAATTACAAGTGATGTGTGGTTCTTGGTGGTTACATTGTCACGTTTCTGAGGAAATGTTTGCGCTGATTGAGTGAGCGAAGCCCACTCATTATCATTAAATGATAAATGATAAATTGCTTGATCTTTTTTGCTTGCCTCCTTGGACGTAAAAAAATAATATTGACATTCTCTCGAGATAACCGATATCGCATACTACACTCTTATAATTTGCTTGATCGTTTTTTATATGGAAGGTCTGTCTGTATCATAAGTGTTGCAGCAAGAAATCTCCTCGAGCGCAGCGAGACGACGCGGAATGAGCGAGCGACTCCGCTAGTCTACATAATTAAAATCATACGATATGCCTGCGTGCGTGCGTGCTTGTTTGTACCTCTACTCCTCCGGAACCAAAGCACCTACAAAGATAGGAGTAGGACCAAACGAAAGATAATTAAATTTCGCTTTTAATAGGCCTATTTTCATCACTATAACTTGATATTATCACCCTCAAATATGCGGAAAATCCTGAAAAAATAACGTCAAAGTTCGTTTTTTTAAACCCTCTACATGTTTGTTCATGACGTCATAGTTTGTTGATGAAAACCTCCTCGAGCGAAGAGAGATGATCTGGTAAAGGATGCACGGAGGACGTATTTTGCAACATACCACATATACATCTTAAAATTTGTTTTGGATTAACCAATGAATTGATGAATTGATGCATGGAAAAATCAAAACAATAGATTTGGTTTTAAAACGGTGTCAAATATTCGTGTTTCTGAAGCACGAAGGTGCGTGGATTGAACGAGCAAAGCGAGCGTTTTCCACGTAAACTAAACCTTTACAATATGTGTTTCGCTTTGCTCTGTCAATCAAAGATATTACATCTGACGTTCTGCAGATGTTTCTCCAAGTGAGGAATCATCAGAAAATGAAGTGATAAGAAGCCCATGGAAAAATCTGTACTGAACAGGACGTAAAGAACAATATTCTTAAAATAAGTAAGACAAGAAAACCCATATAAAGTGTATACTAACAGAAATTACAAGTGATGTGTGGTTCTTGGTGGTTGGTTACATTGAATCAGATACGTTACTGAGGTATTGTTTGCGCTGATTGAGTGAGCAAAGCGAACGAAAATCACCGTTTGTTATCAAAAACAGCGCTTTTCTGATAAATTGCTTGAACTTTTTGCTTGCCTCCTTGGACGGTTACCTCTTCTCGAGATAACCGATATCACTACATTCTTATAATTTGCTTGATCGTTTTTTATGTGGAAGGTCTGTCTGTATCATAAGTTTTGAAGCAAGAAATCTCCTCGAGCGTAGTGAGACGACGGGGCATGAGCGAGCGAAGCGAGCGACTTTACTAGTTATTTTAAGACGCTTTCGTTTGCTTAGTGTCAGTGGCGTAACTAGGGTTTTGTAGCGAGGGGGCAACACATTTAGCCGAATAGTGTGGAGGGAGAACCGAATAACAGCTATAGGGGGTGTGGGTGATCGCATTTTTAAAAAATATTTTCCGGCATTTTATGGCCTTTGTAAAGTGCGGTTGGAAACAGTTCTATGAAACCAGTTTAGCTGACTGCATTATACGCATAAAAAAAATCTGTAATGTAAATCTTTCAGTTTTTCATACTAGATACTTATTTTTTAAACACTTATGATGCTTTGTTAGAAATATTGGGAATTTTATGCAAAATATGGAGTTAGTAATTCTTACTATTTATCTTTACTGATTTTCGTGAATGTTTATGCAAAATATGGAGTTAGTAATTCTTACTGTTTATCTTTACTGATTTTCGTGAATGTTTATACAAAATATGGAGTTAGTAATTCTTACTGTTTATCTTCACTGATTTTCGTGAATGTAAGTAGGCCTACATCTGAGCTTGATTTTTAAATCGAAAAGACAATCCAGTCCAGCAAAAAAAGCATGTCTGTTACAATTCTTTACTTTTTAAACATTTGTAACACCAAAAAGAACTAATGCGAGTTAAATTGAATTCATCTACCAATAATCAATTAATCAGCTATTTTCGTATTTCTCCATTTTTGTTACTTGGTTATTTTAGAGATTTAAGGGAGAAACAGTACAAGTATAAATTAGCTAATATGAAAGTTGCATCTTTGACGTCGAAATGCAGTGGTAGATAATTTTTCAGCTGTGCAAAAAGTGACTTGGCCAATTTACCGAATTACCCTTCAAAATCTTACAGGGGGGGGAGGGGCTAATCGCCCTTTTGCCCGCCCCCCTCATTCCCCACTACTTACGCCACTGCTTAGTTTAGTTTCTGGTTCATACTTTGCAGCCGCTTCACGCCATCGCCGCCGTAGTAAAATACCACGTTAGCCGCCGTGGTTAAGCGGCAAAGAACGTGCCACTGTCAATAATGCTAACATTGTTTATATTTATTGCAGAGTGTCTTTCTAAGATTTAAAATATTAACAATAAAGCATTTAATTGCAAGCTAAACAATCATCAGTAACGTTATCACTTCACAATAATCAAAAGATTCAAAATATCCGCGGCTCCCTACGCCGCGTCCTACGACAACGTTGACGTACACACCTCTGCAACGACGAACGCTAATTTTTTTTTTTTAATTGAAATAATTATCACAATTGTAGTTCAGACGGTGTTAGCTTGTGTGTGAAGATAGCATTTAAATAATTCTAAAGCTTAATTTCAAGCCTGATTGTTATCTCCGATTTAGTTTCGTAAGCGACAACAGTAGAGGAATTAGGCCTATTGCGTTCGAGGTTAGGCCTATTCATTTTTGCAACACGGGATGGAGAGTGCAAGTTCCATGGCAATCCAGGAATCTTAAAATTATTATACGAAGCCAAATTATTGTTTCGTGTTGTGATATAAACTGTTGTTTTATATGAGAAGTTTCCACCTGCACAGCGGTGATTTGATGTTTCATATTTAAGATTTCCGTGATAGTGCCAATGTCACTTTGGCTGCCATGTTGACTGAATTCCTACAAGGATTCTTTTTAATTCGATGTGTCACACGTCGAATTAATGTGGTTGTGCCCAAAATAATGGGAAAGGCTAATCGGTTCAGCGACATCTCCTCAAAACCAGACACATTTGTTCAATTCTGATCCGACGAAATTCGTGGGTGGGTCACTTGCAGTGCGCAAGTACAAAATGTATTATGCTCTACAGAATATTGTTAAGACGTTTGACGTATGATTACCTCTAACGAGGTCCTTCAGCGAAAAACCGTCGTCCGATAGTACACGATCTGTGGATGACGTCAGCCCAACGTCAGCGTAAAGGTGTGCGCTCATACGAAAAATTACAGCGTGTAACTGCACATTTCGGCAAGTCAGCTCTTCAATATTGCGGTCGGTTAGAGACTATACGTAGACCACGAGGTGGCTCCTCTCTTATCGCGAAGAACAATACAAAGTGAGTCGTCACTTACCTTTGGCGGTGATCTGGATGGTACACCAATTTTTCTGGACGGTACATTGAATGCAAGGCGCGCAAAGACTTTGCTGTTTTAAGGAATTTGCTGACTAAGAGTTGAAACTAAACCATAATAATTGTCTTTTACAGTTATATCATTACATGATTTCTATGACACTGTCCCATTGAAGGTACTAACAGTATCAACATTTTTTCTTGCAGGAAGATCACTGAATTTGATTTGTATGGTTGTATTCATTACAAGTGGCAACAAAAATGCAAACGGTGAAACTGACTTGCTTTTGCCCGAACATTTTAAAAATTGGCCTTTGCATAATGGATATTTAGGAAAAGGAGACTATACAGGTGATCGCATGATTGATGTTGCTCAGTATAAAAATGAAGATGGTTGGCACTGGCATTTGTGGAACTCACAAACAGATCAGTGGACAAAAATTCCATTTGGTATTCATGGAGATATAGGTTTATTAGGTGATTATACTGGAGATGGCGTTTACGATTTTACAGTCTGGAGGCCATCTGATGGGAAATGGGTATTCCGTTCTTCTCAAGGAGACCCTAACGATCTGATTGTTGTGAAGTGGGGCCAGTTTGGAGATGTACCCATGAATGGAGATTACACAGGTGATGGCATTAACGACTTTGTAGTTTGGAGGCCAGGGGATGGTACATTTTACGTCAAAGATGCCAAAACTGGTGGTGAATTTAAAATGGCCTGGGGTTTCGAAGGTTATATACCAATCAGTGGTGATTTTGATCATGATGGAATCAGCGACTTCGTCATATACAACGTCGACAATGGCCACTGGTACATAAAATTTGCCCGAACTGGGGAAAGTACAAGCGTAGAGTGGGGTGGTCCAGATGCAATACCTGGAGCTGGTGATTTTACTGACGATGGTAAAGTCGATTTTGCATTTTATCGTCCGTCAGAAAAGGTGTGGCACATCAGAAATGGGGTTACATCTGAGGTAACCAGTGTGTATAATGCTTAAACAGACCAATGAAAAAGAACCTATTTACAAGTTAATCATGCTAGGTTACAGACAAAACCAACTCAAGTATATATCTTATCATTCAGATAGGCACAGACCTTAACACTCTGATCGAATTGTATTAAAAATCATAACTGATTACTTAAAGGGAGCCGTAGTTTTTACAGTAGCAGGAATTTTAAATGTAACCTTGGTAATTTAGTTGTTGCTATTGTACCCCAACAGGCGTTAGTCAAAAGTTCCTTTAAAAGGCTCAAGGTAAGTGGTGATTTCAACTATGATGGAATCGACGACTGCATTACACAACATCATTAATGAGTACTGACAGATAAACTATGACAGAAGTTAGGAGCATTCAAGTGAAAAATGTGTAGTCCAGATACTATTTCAGGGGCCGTTGATTTTAGTAGCGACGATTAATTTTTACAGTCGGTACAAACGGAGTGGCAAGAATAACTGCGATACCTAACATCACATGTAACGCACTTTGGTTATGTTAGGTTAGGTTATGTTAGGTTATGTTTGGTAATTAGTGGTGCACCTAAGCGGGGGGAGGGGCAAGCAAGTTAGTGCAACTGCTCCCCACTCCTCGCCGCCCTCGAAGATACTAGTACACACAAAAGTTAAAAAAAAGCAACATTCACATTACTTAACCGTCGTACTTCTTGAGTGTAATTTTTAATAATAAAAAATGTTTCACGCTTTTACAAACAATATTTTTACATACAGAAATAAATACGTACATCCTATTTCATGAGGAAAGGACAAATTAACAATACACTATACGAGCTAAGTCTTAACTTGATTTTTTTTCCATTTGTAATTATTTTTTCTTGCATTTTCACGCTAAAAGAACTATAATGGTCACGTCCGTTCTTGAGTCCTCCCATGATGCAACGCAAATTATCTAGTGAGCTGTACTGGCAGCAAGGCGCACTGACAGAGCTGAAAAAAGTGGCGGCCATTCCACCATGTTCTAAACTTCGTCAAGGAAAAGCTATCAACAGTCAAGCCAGGGAAGTAATTGTAATCGTTTCACGTCGATATCAGCAAGATGTATTTCCCAACAGTACCTTGAAAAGTAGGAAGGATTCATTAAAGGCTGCTGCAGCATACACTGGAGTAAGTTATTCTACATTGATTCAAGAACAACAAATTTGGCTTTGGAAGAATCTCCCCGAGCTTGACTGTTTATCCAAACAAAGTCGTTTGTAAAAGCAAAAAAATGGTTCTTTTTCAGACCCATCAAATAGTGATAAGAGCCGGACGTCCTGTTTTATCTCGTAGTACTGAATAAACGTTCGTTTCCCACTTATTTTTTCTAAAAAGTAATATATATATAAAATTTACACCCCCCCCCTCCATCCCCACCTAACCACACGTTTTGGGTATTAAGCACCAATAATATATTTTGTACGATTTGAGGGGAAAAAGAAATAACTACAAAAACAGCTTCTCCTAAAAAAAAAATACCCCCTCAAGCTCGTATCTCTATAAAAATTTACAACTCTGGAGGCGCACAAGTAAACAATACGTTTTCCAGAATAAAAACAGTGAATTACAATTTGACCTGCAATCTCAGAGAACAAGAATTATATAAAATATTCCCAGAAATTGTAGGTCTGTTTCTGATTAGTTTTGTCTGAGACCTAAAACTAACGACGAGAATGAACAACTCAGGTGGTTGTTCATTTGTGTGCCTGTGAATTTTCATGGAGATACACGAGTTGTCGTCAGGGGTGTCGTACACCCACAAAATTAGGCGTGGGGGGGGGGGGGGGGGACAAAAATTTTTCCAACCAGGGGACTGGGGGGCGCTGGGGAAACGCTTTTATGAGTTTGAGACAGCTGGAAGATCCAAATTAACACTTTTCAAAAGGAAGTGCTAGTACCAGGCGGATCGCCGTCCGTGCACAAGCCGAAATCGTGTTTATATATGGGAAATTAAGATGAGGCTGAGGGGAACACGTGTCTTCCCCCCCCCCCCTTTCCCCCAATGGCACGATGCCCCTGGTTGCAGTGCAAATGTGAGTTGAAAACAACGCAACCCTAGTGTTACATACACTAAGAATCTCTTAAGGATTATTATTCGTGAAATCATTTTTTTTTTCAAGTAAAGAACAGAAACAAGTATTCTTTCTTAACCACTTATGCCTCCAGTAGCATCGTGTATTTCCGTTTTTTTTATCAATACGAAAAATTTTTTTTAATCGTAATTCGCGCCTGCTAGGGATAAAAAAAAGAGTTTTTTTTTCTTCTTTTTCTGGCATAGCACACGCCAACCAATGAGCGGATTTCAGCAGCTGGCCGGTCGGCTTTCCCGCATAGCAGTCTACAATGCTGTTAACATGCAGGGAACTCCACTGCTGCAGGCAAAAAAAGTCGATGACAATTTTCCAGAGGACTCAAAAACCGGCGCGCGTATTATAAACTCTTGACCCGTCGGCTTTTCGTCCTGTCTAAAAAAAACTTTGTATTGTCCGTGCAGTGGTCGGGGTCGGTAAATTTATAGATTGGGATCTCTTACTTTCACTGCCAAAAATTGGCTTAACCATTCGACGAAAAAACCGAATATCTCCTAAAATATTTGCGGTTGGAATTTCATCTTCGAACGGTTGCATTTCATGCACCAAAGCTCTCCA